>JTDE01001356.1:40076-50882 GCA_014338405.1 Paragonimus skrjabini miyazakii | reverse complement strand
ATATGTATTGATTACATTGGATACTGACCGAACATTTCTTACATTTTTACACGTAACATACTTTGAATTGGCAGTACGAACTCTTGTTTGAACTTTCCTCTTTTTATTTATTCTGTCCGGCTTCATTGAATTGCACACGCTACCGCATTATTGACTGACGATTAAATTCCGTGTTCGGAGTTCACTTGGCTGTAAGCTGTATAATTTGCTAACCATTACTAATTTATGTACAGAACCAATTTTATCTGAGTAAGCCTTCAATATTCTGTCTTTTTCTTTCCCGAATCAAGAGGCTTACAGCTTCTCCAATAGATTGCGTATAGCCATGAATCCTGACAGATTTTACAAACTTCGTTTGGCCCTACCTTATCGTGCTTATCTGAACTCGGTGTGACAATGTGAACAACCCAGTACAATGTCCCTGATGCCCGTACACTTCGTCGGAACGTCCATCCCACCTTGGTCAGCAAACTGTTTACAAGTTCAGAGGCAATCCTATACTTTCAACATTCTGTATGATCACAACGTGTAACCGAGTGAGACTGGTTAAGTTCATTAGTCTCCCCCGTGTCCAAAAAGATGTAACAGCCACGTTGCTCCCATCTTGATTTCCTTAAGCAAGGTCGAAGTAACCTTAGGAAACCGCAACTAATCATTCGGTTGTCTTTCTGTCAATCGTTCGTTTAGCTGACCTTAACTGTGACATTTTTCGGATTGAAGAGGGCATAAAAAATACATTTATTGTGCGAACTTCATTTTACTTAAATTTACTGTTTCTCAAATGAGGTTCTTTCCAGATGTATTCATTTGTTCCGCTATCATCGTAGATAGCTGATTACAAAGGAGACTGTGAATTAGTTGAGGATGTTTGCTAGTTTGCAGGCCAACTACAAAAGGGCGAGTAGTTTCAGTTTATGAGAAAGGTAAGCGTAACAATCAACGATAGTAGTATAGGACCTCATATTGAGAGCCATTTTGTAGAAAACTTGTTTTTTTGTATATTGGAATGTAGGAACTGACTTACCTACTGGTTTCGTGGAACTTATGTGACTCGGGACCGTGTGTTCATGATGGTTTATGTTCAACGTGGTTAATGCTTCAACTTACCATCTGTATTCCAACTAATAGACGTTTCAGCTCGTTTTACGTGTTCATCGAAACCGGTCATTTCCTCTTGAATCAGTTCGGCTTCAATTGGGGAGACCTCGGTACACAAGTAATTGTACCATTGTGCAATCATGTTTAAGTTGATGGTGAAATTGCGTAGCATTTCATTCTGTTGGAATACTGCATCTGCTGCCTCTGGCACTGTTTCTTCGGATCGAATCCGTAGGTATTTAACTTCACGTAGTACGGCAACAAGCTGTTGTGAATGGGGCGAAAAAGTTAAGATGAAGGAAACGTAACAAAAGGATAATATAGATTGAACATCACCTACAATTGATCGCAGCTGTCGCATTCCCACAGACTTTCCAGTCGGCCAGACAGTAACTGTGTCTCCTCTCGAGGCGATCGGGCAACCTGATCATTACTCACAAGCGAAAGTGGTTGAGTGTTCACATATAATAATTCGGTCATGCCTAATGTGAGGTCAATGGCGCAGTGGTAAACACGGTTGCCTCATGAACAGTCTGGCCGTGGTTCTAGTCCCGACAGTGGCGAGGATATGCACTACTGACGAGCTCTAATGAGAGCGAAACTCGAGTCTAGTGGCTGCTGTAATCGTGAGCAGTCGGAGTCCATCAGCTAAACATTCTGATGAACAAATGCGTCTGGCATGCATAAACAATGTTCTCACCAATGCTCGCTTGTTCTTCATTGGTGTAAAACTTGTGAAGTGTGTGTACTGACCAGTCCAGGTGGGCTTTCGATACACATTCCTTCTTACTGTTCCATCATCCTTGCGACCGATGAGGATGTCTAAAAACGGTAGGCATCACAGCTCACAGGTAACTGTCAGCTTAGCATGACATACGTTGAACCGGTTTACCATCTCATCGATCTTTTGCGATGATTGCACAAAAATGAGAACGTCATCCACATAACGTTTGTACAACGGCAGCGACGAAATGTCTTGTTGAAGCCAGATAAATCTTCCGGTGCCGTAGTTATGGATAAAGAGGAGTATACTTGAAAAATGTTGTCCATACTGAATAACGAAAGCAAATTCCAACGTATCGACAAAGTGGAAAAAGTGACTGATATGGAAGTCCGAATAATTCGACACCTTGATTTGTTGCTGCCACATCGAATAATCGATGAAGGTACTTTTAAATCTCTAAAACCCAGTGGTTCATCAACACCTCAACTGTATGGCTTACCCAAAACACACAAACCGGGTGTGCCACTCAGACCGATTCTATCTATGAGCAATGCCCCACAACACAAACTGTCTCGATGGTTGGTCCAGGCTTTGACGCCATTAAGACGGAAATTTGACACATATACCGTTGAAGACTCATTTGATTTAATTGAAGATCTCAAAAAAGTCAACCTAGCAGAAAAAGTCATGTGTTCAGTAGACGTTCGATCACTGTTTACGAATGTCCCATTGCACGAAACGATTGGATTTATATGCAATCTGATCGAGACTGAGTGTTTTGATATAAAAATTCCCACGGATATGCTTAAACTGTCTCTACTACTGTGCACGGAAAATATCAGTTTCAATTTTCAGAGTGGGCCTTATCAACAAATAGACGGGGTCGCCATGGGCAGTCCATTAGGACCGATGCTATCGGATTTTTTCATAATGATGGTAGAAAGGTGAATGGCTCGAAACATTTCGCCGCTGCCATTGTGCAAACGTGATATGGATGACATTCTCATTTTTGCGCAATCATCGCAAAAGATCGATGAGATGGTAAACCGGTTCAACGTATGTCATGCTAAGCTGACAGTTACCTGTGAGCTGTGATGCCTACCGTTTTTAGACATCCTCATCGGTCGCAAGGATGATGGAACAGTAAGAAGGAATGTGTATCGAAAGCCCACCTGGACTGGTCAGTACACACACTTCACAAGTTTTACACCAATGAAGAACAAGCGAGCATTGGTGAGAACATTGTTTATGCATGCCAGACGCATTTGTTCATCAGAATATTTAGCTGATGGACTCCGATTGCTTACAACGACGTTACAGGATAATGGGTATCCACTGAGATTTACCAGCAGACACAGCCAGCAATGTGTCGCAGTAGACGTGATTTCCACGATTGGGAAGAAGAAAGTCTACACTGAACTATTATTCAAAGGTGACACTTCTTCACTTCGAACAACAAAACGCCTCGTCGCCTCCATTAAGCGAGCATACAATGCGGCTGAAATCGTAGTCGTTGAACGAGCTCGTAAGCTACCGTTACCTTCAGTAAAGGGAGAGCAACCTATTAGCGCCAACTCACATTATATGTCAATTTGTGTGTAACTGTGGCGAAAGTTACATCGGCAGAACCGATAGGTGCTTGAACTCTAGGATGAAGGAACATCTGCCGAAATGGGTTCAGGATGTGACTGCGCAGCCTACTTCCTTCGTCCCGGGATCACGCAAACTTCCGGCTTCGTCTATCGCCAGACACATGTTGGTCACCGGGTTAATCCCGAATCAACATTCAGGATTATAATCTGCCACGTTAATCCGCGTTTCCTGCGTTTCGCTGAGGCGGTCGCGTTTAGTCATCTCAAGCCAGCAGTGTGTGTACAAAAGCAATTATATGTAAGTCTTAGACTCCCATGAACCTACTAGTTCTGAATTACTGATGGGTAGTAGGGGATTTTGATTTTCATATAGATTGAACATCACCCACAATTGATCGCAGCTGTCGCATTCCCATAGACTTTCCAGTCGGCCCCTTTCGAAAGGGGCCGACTGGAAAGTCTATGGGAATGCGACAGCTGCGATCAATTGTGGGTGATGTTCAATCTATAGCTCTGAATTGTTGTTCTCCACCTAATTTGTTATTTTATTTCTTCACCCTCACCCTGATAGTGTCATATATATGCTCCTGGTTATTGATATTCAATTTAGTCTTTTTGTCGTTAGTTGACAAGACAATAAGATGTTGACGTTGCTGACATAGTATGCATAACCCAATGTTATTCAAGTGTTCGTCACCAAACTTAATTCCTATCCCAACGCACGAAAGATATGGAGGAAGAAAGTTGAATATATTTTATCTAAACCATTCTCTCGAACACATACAGGTAACTGTAGTATGTCTATCGCCGAAGCTTATACAGCAGCGCGGCTCCACAGGGTGCATTGAGAGGGTAACGAACGATCTTAACTTCAAGTTCACCTTGTTAGGTCAAAAGGTCATCCTGGATACGGCATGCAAACCGTTATACCGCGACGTTCGATCGGGACGTACAGTGTCACATATCGGCCAGCTAACCAGGGCTAACCAGCATGAGGCTAGGAAACCCAAAGCAACATCGTAGGCCTAGCAAATTAGATCACATCTATGCAAAGATGCAAGGGTGGAGATAGATGCCTCAGTGGAGTTCCGATACTGACAGGCCGCCTAACCCAGTCGGTTTAGCGAACGTTGCTTGTACGTCACTGTGACATTATTACGAACGTCGACACAAGGGTGTGCCGATCATGATAAATGGCTCAGCCCCCTCTCCCAACATTGTTCCGGTCACAATTTTACTGTTAGCTTTGCACCATTAATGCGTAAACTGATACATCGCCCAAGAGCACTGCGCCATAGTCGATAGTTGTGTTCCAGCTTGGTTAGCTATGTTAAATCTAAACAATTCCAACGGACAATTTATCCACTGACAGCACAAATGATTGACTTCTAATCGCGACTGCTTGAACTACTTAAAACAATGTCGTCCCTGTACGAATTTTATATGATACATGTCCGAGTAACGTTTCGTTCGTTATCATCAGTAACATATACAAAATGATAACCGAATAGATAAAAGGATGAGCACGTACAGGCAAAATAGAAGGGTTCGTCTCGTCAGTAATCAGAATTTGGTTTTAGGGACGCGTGACATGACTGAATATTTGAATCGCTTTAGTGTACGAGAAAACGAGATAGACAGTCAGATATTGAAGGAGGCGTATCGCAGGCAGATGGACCGGCAGGTGGATGAGATTTCATGAGTACACCAATCAACCGAATATGGAAGTGGATGAGACGCAGACAATCAATACACTTTGGACTAATATTTAAAAACGGGGGGCATAAAATAAATTGGACGCTGAAGAGAAGAAGGAAAAATAGCAGTGTTCTTAATCAAACTATTTGCTGTGGATCACCAAGGTTCACTACGGCCAATTTCGTGATGCACAAGGGTGGATTCCTAAGATTTATAGTTAGTGTTTGCCTACAGTCCGCTAAGGGATACGATGGGCCTTTATGGACAGCTAGCTACCATTTTTGGACGTCCAGCCTGTAACGTGCGGTTGAAACCAGCAAGCACGCACAGGTTGAATTTGAATTGAGTAACAGGAGGCGCTGCTGTGTTGTCGGTACAGTTTTAGTTTTCGTTTGTGTAAGTCGTGTGCATGGTTTACTGGGCCTTTGGCTCATGCTTGTTTCCTGTTGTTTCCTTTTAACAGGATTGTCGCTGGAACCCCCTACTTCGGAAGGACGCTGTCCCCCGGTGTCTGTACGTTTCCCCTAACGTTGTCCGCAGGCGTAACGGACAACCAGAGTAAAGATGGCTGACTTGCATGTTACACAGCCAACCAGTCGTGAGCATGGTTCCCTTCCACAGGCATTTACCGAAAAAATACCTTAACTGATTAGCCATTGCGCTTCAAAAGTTTGGCACTGATAAGGTACAAGCGTGGACGTGAGTGGACATTGTGCCACGAAGTTCACAACATCTGTTCGGGTGAAAACACACCCGATGAATCCAGTTTAGCCAGACAGACTCGTATACATGTCAACCTTCTAAATCAGTCGGCGTTCGACCAGTCCTCACAGCAGTGTCACGCAATCCAGTATACATACCTTTATCCTCTTGCCAGGATAAACCTGCTGGATGAATGTATTATATTTAGTTCATTTGTTGGTCGATTAATTTATGCACGAAATTTGAAACACATTCTTATGTGCTCATTACCAATTCGCCCGTAACCTATCTCATTGCCTACCTTGCTTCTGCACACGTTGAACAAGCATATTTCGATATATTACTCACAACTCTAAAACGGACTAGACAAACTCCGTCATTTAGCCTATGATACCAAATTGCTCATCTGATTGAAATCAACCGGCAGTTCAAAAGTTTAGCGTCAGAACCACCGAGAAACTCAGGACAACTAAGTAGTAGTCCTGTCGACAACTTCCGGGACCCATGTAGATGGGCGATAATGCGACAGCATGTTTGTGGTCATCATAGCTTACCACTGTGTACATCCAAAAGTTGTGTTAAAATACTATGTTGCATTCAGAAGGAAAACAAGCCATCTTTAATGAGAAAAAGCATACCGACTGAAGATAGTTAAGGAAGTGTATTTTATACTCAAGACCCTTCCTAAGTGTAGTCTGAAATGATAGGTTCGCACACAACTCCTCAAATATCACAGGAATCGGATGGAGTTATTCTTAGGTGAATCAGTGACTGACTCATAATGCCGTATAACATGTGGGTTCACTTGCGAGTAGTATGGTACGAGTCAAAGGCGCAGAAACTAAAGGGCAGGTCTTACTGCAAGAATGACCGGGAGCTGGAAGCGACTATTGAAGACGTGTACATGCGCCGTGCTGAACGTATTGTAAAAGAGACTGCCGCTGTTCGACTGCCAAGGATATGGATACAAGCTATCCGTACAAAATAGTGTTTGCGTTCGTGGTTCTGTATTTTCACATACCTTGTAATGGATGTCTATCAGTAGAAAAAAACACAGGCTAAATGTACTTAGCTGCCAGAACATTTGTACAAGGGTCCTAGGCGCAGAGGAACGATGACTTAGTCATACTGGCATACTTGTTTATGGAAAGAGGACGAGAAACAAAAAATCTTCTGCGTGCCTAACAGGACATAGTGTTACTAGAATGGTATTGTAACGTGCCTTCGAAACCAGCAAACGCACACGCATTGAATTTGAATTGTGTAACAGAGCATGCTGTGTTGTTGACGCCGTTTTAGTTTTAGTTTGTGTACGTCGTGTGCATGGCCTACTGGGCTTTTGGTTCATGCTTGTTTGCGTTGTTTCCTTTTACAAGACTGTTACTGGAATCCCTGCTTCGGAAGAACGCTGTCCCCCGGTGTCTCCACGTCGCCCTAGAATTAGTTCACAAGTGTAACGGATAATCAGAGTGGAAACGGCCGGGTTGTATGTTACAGTATCTCACTGTGTTGATTCACGTTACCTGTTTAAGCAGTTTCTTGTGATTGATTCAAAATACGCTCTACTGAAACTGCAATGTACAAATTGATAAAGAGTCGCATTATTGTGGTCATATGGGTAGAGTCAAGTTCAAAGATTAAAATGACGAGACGAATCAAGACCTTGAAACTGGAATCGACCAACAAACACGTGATAAATGAGGGCGTATAAGTATCGGCTGCTATACTAGAGTAGAAACTCAGTGTTATGCGAATTTGTATTCTGTAGATTTTTATCAGAATTGGAGTCCGCCTCCTTAATTCCAATCAAATGGTGTTATTGTGGATCTAGGCTGAATAACTACATACAATGACTGAGTTTTATTCAAGAGAATAGCCGAATATAACTGTATGCTACATCATTCCCACAGACACTGGTGTCTTTCACATTTGTAGATATATCATTTTAAGAATGCGAGTTTATTGGGCTCCATAAAACTAACGCTTGCAGCCTAAAATATACCATTCCTTTAACCCTACAGTATTATTATGAGTAGTATGAGTAGTATTATGAGTATTATCATGAGGAATACATAATCGGACCATACTTTTTCGAGTGCACGGTTACGGTAGAGGATATATAAGCATGACAAATTCGTTATGGACAGATACACGGAAAACTCAAACTCCAGGTCCTGTGTCCATATAGATTTTTATCACGACGATACATCACTTTATTCCATCAAAACTATTCAAAGGTTACTGAATACAAACTTCCTGGCTAAATCAATTGATACAAGAGTGTATTTGCAACTGGCTTTAAAGTGGCTCCTTAGCCTCGAATAGAGACACTCGGCTCAGTTGGTCGAATAGTGTTAAGAGTATTTGAACAAAAAGACATTAGACACTGTTTACTTCCATCTTGAGGATACCTCAGCTTGACAGAGTGTATAAGATTAATTGTAATTAAAATGACATTATCACCCGGTTCCTCTGACAAAAGGACGCCCTGTGGATTAGTTGAAGCATCGAAAAACATAGGAACAATCGCTGGCCTGTAGCGTTTTGAGCCTAGAGTATGAGTGACACAAAGTCAGTTTAGAAGGAATTGACATATATAGTGCAAAATTAAACAAGACTGAACTAAACCACTAGTTTATACATAATGATGACCCTCGGGAAATACACTTGTCAAGGTTAGGTTGGTATGTACAAAACGTTGTTTTTTGCCAAGACTTTCTCTCTTCCTCTGTCTTTCACTGATTATTTCGGTACTTCAGTACGTAAATCTAGTCGAATACTCACGAGCTGTGTAGCTTGATAGTTCACCTTCACCACATTAGACTAGACTCTATTAACAGCGGACGCGTTAATATCGGTCAGTATCTTCAGATAACTATATGATTCAAGAATATCATAATGAGATACTGTTTAAGAATGAATATATGTATACTATTGTCCCACTGAAGTAATGTGCACTTGAGAGCCAAATCAAAGTGCTAATCACCTCACTGGACGAAGGACTTCGTTCGGTCTCGACAGAACAAAAAAACGTACGCCGAGCAGAATAGCTTCAACAACTTCGTCCTCGCTGCTTCTCAGGGCAAAACAATACAGCGCAGCTGGTTCTCATAAACGATGTGTTGCACAATGGTCGCTTCAGATGTGTAATGACAACCACCGCATTCGTAAATGGTTTTTCCGGTTTGAACAACCACCCTACGCCGTACCACTAAGAATAAATGTCGATAAATCACAAGTTGTACGCGAATTATGTAATCGTAATCGTATGTATGCGCATTTCAATGGGAATTTCATTATTCAGCCGTAGGTGTGCGAATGTAGGGAGTAGGTGGTCCGGAACTGTCCGACTCATACACAACCGCCGGTTATTTCCAGCTGAGAGCTTGTCCCATCCAACAAAACACGGTGGTTGCAGCATACTGGGAGGATGAGATCGAACAATATGACATAAGCACAACATACACCATCTGGTTGTGAACATAAGCGCATCCCAACGGTGATCAGGCTTCTTTCGAAGACCATCTTAGATTAGGAAGCCTGCCAGGTAGGTTCTTGTACAATGTCCGAACTCCACTGTGAAACTGTTGCCTCGACTCCTCATGTTATTGTGCCAGTCTCATTCATCATGTTTAAGCCGCCGTGCATGTGAGTAACCCCTGGTTGGATTATTCTGCAGTTGTCATGGCCTGCCGTCATCGGAACAAACTGCGTGGCACTAACTTGATCAGGATGTCCTGTGCTAAAGCCACTTTTGTGTCTTCTCAACTTTTAGTAAAACGATCCAGTGAAATTTAAGTAAATTTAATGGTCATATAGATTGAACATCACCCAAAATTGATCGCGGCTGTCGCATTCCCATAGACTCTACAGTCGACCCCTTTCGAAAAGAATCACTAGACTCGAGTTTCACTCTCATTAGAGCTCGTCAGTAGTGCATATCATCGCCCCTGCCGGGACTTGAACCACGGGCACGCTGTTCATGAGGCAACCGTGTTTACCACTGTGCCATTGACCTCACATGCGACAGCTGCAATCAATTGTGGGTGATGTTCAATCTATATGAAAGTCAAAACCCCTGACTACTCATCATTAATCAAATACCGCTCAACAAGTCAATGATTTCTGTGATTTCAACTTGGAGAGAAGTCCTAGTCGAGGGGTCATCGATTGGAGTTAGCGGACAGTAACTGTCTCCTCTCGAGGCGATCGGGCAACCTGATCATTACTCACAAGCGAAAGTGGTTGAGTGTTCACATATGATAATTCGGTCCTGCTTAATGTAAACACGGTAAACACGGTTGCCTCATGAACAGCGTGCCCGTGGTTCAAGTCCCGGCAGGGGCGATGATATGCACTACTGACGAGCTCTAATGAGAGTGAAACTCGAGTCTAGTGATTCTTTTCGAAAGGGGTCGACTGTAGAGTCTATGGGAATGCGACGGCTGCGATCAATTGTGGGTGATGTTCAATCTATATAAATATCAAAATCCTCTACTACTGATCAGTAATCAAATTTAATTGTCTCCAACCCATTTTCTTGAACCGTTTTTAAAAACCCTGGAGTCAGCAAACTACAGCTCAAGTGGCCAATGAGGCTGTCACATTTTCCTCTGACACGCCATAATTGTTACTTTTAGGAGCTTTCAACATCCACAAGACGTACTTTTCGCCACGTGCCGTGTGTTCCGTTAGATGAATACGACTTGAGCACCAAGCCGGAAGCACTGGAAAGGTGATTTCCAGTACAGTATAGCCCCGACATATAGACCCAGCAACAAAATCCGGAGTCCGAACGAAAAGGCTTAACCAACGGGCACGACGCTTAACCAAGTCCGGTCTGGGAACGGACACAACACAATACAACACTGAAACAACAACCAGATTAACCGGCTGTACATAGGAGTGAAGGTGTAGGCACATTTCCAGTACAATCACTCGGCCCCATTGACCCACTGCGTTGGCAACCTCGGTCCACCACCCACAACACCT
>JTDE01001356.1:25905-39152 GCA_014338405.1 Paragonimus skrjabini miyazakii | reverse complement strand
ATATAACAAACAGGTTTATAATTTTAAAAAATAAATACACGAAAAATAATAATAAGAAAATAGGTGAACGGTCAGCTAGAACTGGCTAGATAGTCTGGATGTACGATTCTCGGGGCAGTGAAAGCCGTAAGGAAACTGTCTTGTTGATGGCGCCTTATTTTCACTTACAGCTCGGTTGTTTGTTTGCAATGTGTAGGCGCTTTGATGTTGTATGTTTGAACATAGACGTGACTATTTTTAGTAGTTAGGTCCCCTCCCTTTTCCCTTTTTTTCTTTTCTCCTCCTAAACAGGGTTTGCTTCCTCTTCTTCTTCATGGTTGTGTGGCAGTTAAGCATCAGTGTGAACCACTGATGTATTGCTGTCTATGATGATGATGACGATTCTCAGTGCCGGTTACAACGTTGTACGAGACAAGTTGCATATTGCGTGCAATGAATATTCGCATTCACTTTTCGACGGCATATCTATATATTACGCCTGGTTAACACGTATGTGTTAATAATGACAATGCGCCGTGCACTGAGGTAACTAGCCTAGTTCACAAACCATAAATTCCCAAAAAATGCGGCTTTGCTCACACAAAAGCATTATCCTTAGATATGACGACAGTACATGTTGCAAAGTATTCTCAGAGACCGCACCGCATTAAAACACTTCGATTTGTTACATTTTCAAGCGAGCCCAAGTACGCGCTCTTGGGGACTGTGTCTGACACGTCGCAGAACATAACTAGCAGATGAGTTATCTGTTGATGTCAACGGTCGACCACGTATTTGCAGATCATGAACACTGACCGTTGCAACAAACTTTTCATCAACCTTCGAAAAGATCTACGGGTAAGCGATCGCGTACGCGCATGGTTTGTACTAAAACCTCTAGTGGTCCCCTCCACACTTCCACCACAGGCGGCACAAACAGTAACCAGTTCAATACACTGTTCTCTTGTCAGGTTACCGGTACGTCGTTCTCTTACGTGCGTTAGCGCAAAGTGATCTGGTTCCAACCATTATAATTCGTCCAGACCAAGTTGTACGCAGCCACTGTCCAGCAAAATGCACTGAGAAGAGTGCGGTTCGTCTTGACTCAACATAACCATAGTCAGCAGACAGACACACGGAACAAACCAGTCACTCCAAGGCCCGACGTTCGTTTGGTGAAATGAAGTATCTGTTTTGAACCGTCATCAGAGTCATTTGCAAGTACCGTCTTTACAGTTAGTTGTCGATCAAGCTTTTAGTAATTTGTAAATCTGTTTGGTCCATGAATGCAGCTTCTGAATATCCATCGTTTGATGAAAAGATTATCGTGATGTCACAATCCGCTATGGAAATATCGTAGTTCGACTTTGTCCATCTATACTCACCAACGCATGCTGGTTCCCAGTCCGCTCAGCATTGCGTTTCAAGCACTGAAACAGTTACAGAGATGTGTGTGAACAGTCAAGTGTGGATTGTGGGCCGTGGTAGCCAAAGCACTGGGTCGCTGAAGTCGAGCTACCTGACTTGAAATTCGCGTCTACCCCCTTGCCAATTAATCTGGATGTGATTATAACGCTGTGTTATGTCCGTTCGCTCACTCGAATGAGTGAAGAGGAATGTTCGTTGCATAAGCCCTTTGGTCAGGACCTCGGATTTTGCATCCGAGTTCAAACCTGCAGGATAACCTGTAGGTCCACATAACAATGGAAATTCCCCAGTCCATTTGTTTTGCAGTATACAATTTAAAGGTAACAATCTAACAATAAGTTTGTCTGTCGCTGTTTTTACCTATGACTAACCCAGAAAGTGTAGGCTGTTAGCAGTTTACTGTTTCGAGATCACGAAGGTTAGTAAAATGGACCAGAATGAAACCTTTTTATAACTGATAGAAAAGAGAAATATCTGACATACTTTGGAATCGAAGTTGACCTGCAGCATCTTTGTGTTTGGGTCTCGCGTGAGCAAAGGTTGAGAGAGGTTGAATTGACATATCGAATCCACTCCTTTAGCCCACTCTTCAAACACGTTTTCCTGGTATCTGTGAGGTGTACCAAAGTTATGCAGCAGTTCACCGTCAACTTGACTATCCAAGTACAGACAACAGAAAGTCATGACTATTTTACTTGCAATTACAGAATGAGTGTCCTCAGACGATAAATCAACTACAATTTTTTTATTACCTTGTCATAAGGAAAATCATTAAGACAACGGTCACGTTCATTCAATTCACTAACTGGTGCTATCACTTCACCAAGGTCATTTAAACATAGCCCCATTTCAGTTAATAGAGCGCTTACCGGGTTTGACCATACTGTTTCCTTCGGCAGTTCGAATCCAAAGTCCAGATTTTTTGCAATTGGGTCTCCTTTGAATTACGAAATCTGCCACACTACTTATAAGTAAAAATTCCATCAATCTGTTGTGCGTACTATGTGGAACAGGTTAGGACCAATCTAGCAAAATTTCATGTAGATCTGCTCTAGTGGGGTCCGGACAGGCACCACATGGATAAAATCCGCTAAGAACCCATATTCGTTCACAGCTTTCGCATTGATACAAACTTTCTTGTCAGCTGTTTCGGATGGAGACAGTACGTTTCGAAGCTCTCCCATGAAGACATCGAGAACGACGGACAAACACATTGCGTTAAACACAGGTAATTTTGTCGACTGCGGACGTGAAAATCTTCTTCAGCATACGCTTTATCAGTCTTGTCGGTTCAGGGTTTTGTTGTAACCTTCACTCACTATAATATCATGTACCACGCGCAGATGGGGTTTAACGCCACTTCTCTCCAAACTGCACACTTTTTCAATAAGGTCTAACATGGGACAATAGGCAGTAACCGTAGTAAAAATTCCTCAAAAACAAACTTTTCACAATACTTTCAAAAATATTCTCGCATTCCATTACTTTATCAACAGTGGAATCCAACTACTTGCATGCCTTGTTCCCGTACTCCCTTAGACGTGGCGGATACTAGACCATTTTATTTATTGCCATCGCCAATATGAGAAGAATGTTGCAACTCCGACTGTTCTTCATCGTTAAGTGCGCGCCTGAAAATTCAAGTGAGTAGCCTATGATGCTGGGACGAAACAGACTGAAGTTTAATTCATCGATCCACAATGTGCCCACTCTCTAGCTCACACACAAAATCCGCTCGACGTCCTTCACCATCCCGCGAATACACATCATTAGGTAGATGAAACAGTTTTTTGATCATGAAGAAACGGCTACTGGAACAACAGCTGCCAGCTGTGACGGAAACGTAATTGTCAAACTCCGCCTTTGGTTGAATCTTCAGGAATTTCAATGTATATTCTGAGGCCTGCGTTACCAAGTCATTAGTTGTGTCAATTCCCGCCTCATTCTACACTAACCACTGCGAGGTTTCTGCGAAGGTTGGATGCGATGGCTGGGGTCATGTATGGATTACAGATTGACTGTGTAGTTTTAATCATGGGGCCATCAGTTAGAATCAATAGTGTCCTCCTTGGAGGCTATCAGAAAACCAGAACCATACTTACAAACGAATGTGGCTGCGCGTTTGCATACGCTAATTCGGTTGTGTTTATTGTGAGGTCACGTTTGCATTGATCAACATGGTTGTCAGAAAATTTGCATTAGTTGAAAAATAACGATGTGCCGAACAATTCTTTCCAGTACTTCTTTCTCAGGCCAATACAGTTACATAAGTTTCATCAAGACATTTCACGAAACAAGCGACAAAGACCAAAAAGTGACTACTAACCAATAGCAATAAAGGTTACTACTAGATTATACACAATAATTGGTTAGACCCGGACTGGACGTTATCTGGATGTTACGTCACACGGTCAGGGTCAAATGTTTGCATGTGGTTAGAGTGAGTGTGATTGACCTGTGGCCACGAAAGTTGCAGGGACTGACTGGATTTCTTTTAGGAACACAAGTTATGGTTGCGTGATGTGATTGCAATCGACTTGGCAGTCGCCAGAAGGTACTGATGGATAGTTTTAGGTTGTGTTGGCAACTGTGTAGACAACCCGGAATGCTTTGGTGACGTCCGTTAGATGGTTGGCGTCGGCACGATGTGTAATAATGACACTACTCACTGGTTTACGACAACCGGTTCCAATCGAAGCTGGATGATGACTCTTGATCCTTTTTGAAAAGTCATACGACCAACACATTCAGCAGCATGAAAATGAGTACACCAGCAATGATTGATCGTGGACTGGTGACTTGTCTTTCAGGCTCAGTCTTAATATCGGCATTGTTGTGAAGCGGCTCCTTAAATTTGCCACATGAAAGGTACTATTGGATGCAACCGATAAATTGATTGGTTACAATATCCCATTTAACTTGAAGTTTTATAAACACCGGTTTCTTGTTAACTGTGGGCATTACCTCACGCAGAACTTTGGCCATCATACTTGAATTGCATTCTCTAACTATTTTCTGTCGGTGGGTTTTCAACCGTTTTCAGTTCTTGACTCGCTGCGTCATCCGAATGAATCTTTCTTGCTCAAGCTGCCAACCGTGGGCTAGATTTCCTTTTTGCCTACTGGGCACAAAAGTGTTGAAGCTGGTGTATTGACCTTTCCATGTAGGTTCACGATATACTGATCTACTCCAGGTCGCCTACAGAATTGCCATCACTCAATCTAAAACAGTCCTTCAGTGCATTCTGGCGACCACCGAATCGATTGCAATCAGATCGCGCAAACATAACCTGTGTTCTCAAAAAGAAATTAAATCAGTCTTTGCAACTTCCATGGCCACAGATGAACCATACCCACGATAACCACACACAAACATCTGACCGTGAACGTGTGAAGTAATATCCAATCAACTTCCGGTCCAGCGCTAACCAGCGATATGGAGCCTAGCGTATTGCGGTGTTAGCCTTTATTGTCACTCGTCATCATCATCATCATCATCATAACAGCCATGAGTCTGACCAAAAGGTACTGTGGCTCGGGCCGCCGCTCACCTCAACAGTGACGTGGAATATCCTGGAAGAAAACGTTACTAAGAAGGTTGAAAATTATTAAAATAAGACTAAGCGGAAAAACTAGAAATGGTATGGATACAGGCACGCCATTGACTGCGAAACAGTAGTCTAATAAGCAGTGGCCGGATTTCACATCTCGGTCGTGGCAAGGATATTTTGTACTGACGTGCTCTAGCAGGTTAGAAACTCGAGAATATACCATCATACATACCTGTTTCCAGTTTAGGCACAAGATTTTCCATTTCATGCAAAAGCAAATCACTTTGGTGCATTAGAATTTTCACGTTAGAATCTTGGGCGTGACGGCAAGAATGCGATTCGTCCTACTAACCGGAAGGGACAACCAATCTTAATTAGAGCACTTCGCATTGGCTACTTTGATAGATGGAGTGGTACGGGTTATTCAAGGGTTATCAGCGGCTTTGCTTAATGAGAACGGGGTTAGCGGTCAAAATGGAGCACAGATCATCTGACCCTGTCCCTACTAATTCATCAAACTGCGGACCGTATTGGTTCCTTTGACAGGTAAAGGGGTGCGAGTGGTTAGGAGTGTCTGTGGACCTCACGTCCAATAGAAATTAGGCTTAGGGTCGTGGTAGATTTCGAGTTGGAATATGAGAGTGAATCAGTTTGTGAGAACATTTTCATTAGTTCTCCTGTGTACATGGCTGACGGACGCAATTACACTCGGATCAATCCCGAAATACGCAGACGTATTATCGAAGCATTCGAAAGGGGCGATGACTGGCGTATGGTTGGTTGCCCTTCTGAACGGAGTCAAGTGTAATACCGCCTACAAGTGGCTTCATGCGGATTGCATCAGTTATGAAGCGCAGCCTCGTAAAGGACACAGAAGCAAGATTCTGACAGAATCTGAGATTGATATGTTGTTGGAGTGGATTTCCGTAGACCCAACGGTTACACTGCAATTTTTGTGATTGCGCGTCAAGGCTGAGTTCGAGAAGGAGTTATCGACCACAACGATCAGTCGATACTTGGATGGCCGATGTACAACTGTCAAGAAACTGTGCCGAATGCCTGTTGACATGAGCTCAAATGAGAATTTGGAGTTACGGCGACTGTTTGCCTATCGACTGATAGAATGTTATGCAAATTCAAGGACTATTTGCTGGATAGATGAGACAAATTTCAACTTGTTCTGTACGAGGTCAATGGGACGTTCACTAAAAGGAACGAGAGCATGCGTCACTGTAACAAACAGCCGAGGCCGTAATCTCCATTTGGTTGAAGCTATGACATCAAGGTCGATAGTAGGCTATACGACGAGGCGGGGAGCATACAGCAGCAACGATTGGCAACGAACCCTGCTAGATCCGATTAAGATCAGCACACCCATGTCAGACATTGTGCTAATATGCGACAACGCACCGTGTCACACTGACCTGGAAAGTGTGTTTACTGAGGAGTTATATAATGCAGGACAACTCTTACGACTGGCACCCTATTCGCCCATGTTGAACCGAGTTGAGGATTTCTGGAGCATGGTGAAAGCAAGAGTTAAAAGGCAACTACAGGTGCACCACGAGACAATAATAAACGGAGATCCTCAGGCTGTGCAAGGTCAACAGGAGTGGAGAATGGGGACCCTGGAAAGAGTAGTCATCTCTGCTATGTGCGACGTCACCGGGGACCATTGTGCTGGCTTTGTTGGTGATGCCGAACGATGCTGTATGCACGCGATGAATGGTGAAACGATGGGGTCACAACCGTAAACGCCCATCTTCTCAGTGAACGGAGAATGCTCTATTCAGAGCAACCACAAATTGATTTTACACTTCCTACTTCTTGGAACTAAGCCCCCAGTAAACTAATGCATGACCTATGAGTGTGCCTAGATTATGTAAGATTTTCGTTTGTTGTTTGAGCGGTAAAGAACAACCGAGCTATCCGCATACTTTACGCGTTGGAAATGTCTTTGCGACGGAAAACGCTAAAACAGTGTTTCGCAGGTTTTAAAAGTAGTATGACTGATGGATAAAATTCACCGGAAACACGATTAGTTAGTGGCAATTCCCATTCATTTGTATTGTTCTACCAACTTCACTGAGTTTGTGATAAACGGAATGATCAACTCGCAAATGAGCTATTAAATACAGAAATGTATTATTGTAGTTTTCCTCAAAGCACTGTTCACGTGAATGGATAGTGTATACATCCGACTAAATGCAACCACTGGGTTTTAGTGACCGCGATCTTGGAGGGATCTGAGATGTGGAAATGCAAATAACAATTACGGAGATTTTACATTAGTTCACTCGAGTAGCGAAATAAAATAGTGTTTGCACGTGTTATGTGTTAATGACAACAAATTGGACCGGTCGGTCAACTCAGGCAAGTCATTTTGTGTGGCTATGGAAAAAACATGCAACTATCATTACATACTGTAGCGGACATTTTCCCCCTGGAACAGATATACAGCCCCGAGTTAATAACAAGGTGAAGGAAACGAACCATGGAAGACATCTGTGAATATAACGATTGGCCCCTGATTTATTCAAATACTAAACGAGGCTGGACTATGTCGATTCTGCTGGCTAGGGTGTTGATCTATTTGACTACAATCAACCCTGTTGTGCAAGTATCATGTCTTACATTGATAATCAGCTCATTTGCATATTGCACTGGTCCCCGAACACCAGGTTTGCACGGCTGCCAATGCCCAATTCCTTTATGTACCGAGAACCACTTCATGCCAAACTGCACTCCAGTGTTTCTTCGCTTATTTTCTCCTGGTTATTTCAATATCCAAACACATGTCCATGCCTCGCTACTGAATAGTAGTAGGTGAGTAGTATAGCGCGATCACTGGTTCTCACCACCGTGGTTATCTATTGGATTTTACGGGGCGATTCTGTTTAACTCCTTTCGAATTCATCAGGTAGAGTGAACACTCTCTACTCAAGCTGTGATGAAACCTTTGGATATGACTAATGGGTCATGCTTATTGTGGGGTTACTGGCGTTGTGGTTAGCACATCAGTCTCACAAAAACAAGGGCCGGAGTGCAAATTTCGGCTTGAACTATGATATGCACTACTAATTTACCTTATTAAGGGTGAAACCTGAGTTTGTTACTCCACTTCGAATTAGGCTAGCCGAAAGGCCTATTTGACTGCGAAGACTGTGACCAGGTGTGGGTGGTGATCAATTCGAAATAACCCACCTTAAATGCTTATGTGGTGCTTATCGGGATGATAGTTTGAGATATAGTTTAACAAAATCCTAGCAGAGATCGTAACACGGAGGTGCCTGCCGGCGTGAAGACAACAGAAGACTGCCCAGCTCTCTAACCTCATTGTAGTATACAAAATGAATTGCGGGCACGACAATTTAAAGTGACTCAGTTGATAAGATTACGCCGCGAAAAAATCAGTTACCTTTAGCATAGATAATAACATACTTTTTCAGAAGATCCACAATGTACTGATATTTCTTCGAAACGATTGCACCTTCGCTGGTTTGGAAAATACTGCATAAAAACGTATAAAAAAAAAACATGATAACGAAAGTGTACGAATGAAATCTTTGTGCTTAACAAAATTTGTGCAATTGTACACTCTAAACATGATGCTGATCTGTAGCGCGCAATCCTTCAAACAATGAAGGATCGAAAAGCATTATTTGAGTACGGGCACATTCTCGCCGCCTTTTTCTGTGCGTGCGCATTCACCACAGTACGTCAATCATAAACACTATCCTGCTTATGTCAACGGTACTGACGCAAGAATTGTATTCGTTCGGGTCGTAACCGAGACCAAGTAGTTCAGAGTGATTTCTGTAGGGTCCATACTCAACTAACACGCTAGCCATACAGGACCTAATTCTCTGCTTCCTTCTGCGCTGTTGTACGACACTCACAGAACAAGACTCGATCTTGTCTCATATAGGCTCTTGACTCGTAACAGTGGTATAGGTCAATAACTAATATATCGGTTGCTTCAGTATATAATGGTATCAAATAACTTATACCGTTCGTTCAGATTGCACACTGTACATGGACCTCTTGTCCTCCTGAACCACAGGGTATGGGGGCACGTAAATGGATGCTTCGTTCATTGGCACTCTACTTCACAATCTTCTATCACAGTGATTCACGTTACCTGACCCTGCTATGGCTATGCGAAACCGTGTACCTTTTGGCCTAATCCAGCATTGTTTTCTTATGGTTTTCGGTTAAACCTTGCCTAGGTACCTGGATCCCATGTCCCAGACGTTTGACGGTTGTCTCAGTGTGAATGGTGTAAATCATAACTGGTGTGGCTTACGCAACGTCGGTTCGGATGCTGCTGAAAATGCATTACAAAATCATGTGTTTCTTCAGGCCGGAAATGTCAACGATTTGGTTCTGAGAAGAAACAACGCCACGCTACACCTTGGTATTAGAGTAAAACAGTTCCAGATATCTAAAGGAGGTCAAATTTGACAAGTCCACCTCGGTCAGTGGGCTGTAATCCGGCTACGAACAGTTGTGATTTGTTAAATAGCGCTGTTGACGAAGAAAAAGAGGAAAGTCTGTCTCTGTTGGAACATGCATACGCCAATGCACGGGGGAAAAATGCCTCAGTCGGACATCGAGGATCGCAAGAACAGTAAACAAAGAAACTTAGTGTTCGTTAGTTAGAATATACCTGGAACCGAATGAATATTCATAAGTTCAGAAAAACTTGTGAACAGTCGGTGATTTCAATCGTTTTCACATTCCCATAGACATCTAACGGATCAGTAATTTGCTTTACTGGTGACAGTTTACTCCTGACAAAACAGATGAACCAGTTACAAATTTGATGGCATGTAAGGCAGACTAGATGTAAGCAACTAAATGAAGCAGATGATAACAGGTCATGGGTCAAGTGTACATAGACAGGGGTCAATACTAGGTCCCAGTGGCTAATTACGGCAGGTCGGGGCCACGTGAGCAGCTAGGCAGAAGTGAAATCGATGTAGTCCGTCAGATAAGTTGGTCAAAAGGCCAAATGTTTTGGAAGAACGTGGATAAGGTAATCATAATCTCATTGTGTTGGGATTGTGGTCGCATTCAGCCAACAATGCAGTTCAGTTCGATCGATCCAAAACCGGCCGTCATGTGCCCAAGAGTTTAACCCCGTTAACTCTAATTACAGCGCATTTAGCGACTGTTATCAATGCCAATGACGTCACTGTCAGCCGTAGAACAGTAAGTGCAAAAAGACACTCTTTTCAGACTAACGGGTTACGACTGAACAAACTGATATTTTCCTGATCGTGTGTGATTATTAGAAGGGATGGAATGAAACTGAATTAGGGTAGCCTCCCTACTGAAGAACATACAATCATTCAGAGCCCAAGCACAAATCTTTGGATGAAGAACGTAGCCCGATCAACCCCAGCCATTCACAGGAACAATCAGCGATTGCATTAAGTTTGTGTGTAAAAGATTGATGAGTAATCTGTTTGCACGTGCGTCAGATTTAGATAACTGAACTGGTTAAATCAAGGCTGGGGAACACAGTAACAGGCCACTCAACTAGAGCAAGTATGGTTCCAGCCCAGTAGAAACCAGAAAAGTAGACTGTGATGCTTTTTGTGTGAAAACGGCATTAATTTTCGAACAAACTAAAGTTGATTAGTACCGCTCAAACCTATGTTCCTTTCACCTTTCGACAAGTAAGTGAAATTCGCAAGGGAAGAATATTCTTTCGTCGAGCAACATGTGCATGCAGCAAGTGTTGGGTGGTACCAGTGAATAACGAACAAATTCGTCTATTTGAACCATCCGGATAGTATCATTCTATCAGCTTACAATCTTGCTGACGAGTTATTTACCAGGATGCCGAAAACAAATAATACATCCGCCACATGTCGTCACCTATGGTGTTTCGAAGACGTCAATCTATCGATAGAAGGTAAGGTTTACAGTGCGTATCTGCGCTCATTTGTGTGCTGTGCAACGGAGACAGTACCTAGAAATGCAGTTCAAAGATGGAAATGATGATGCTGAGTAAAAACACCAACACATCGTTC
The DNA here is from genome assembly GCA_014338405.1 of Paragonimus skrjabini miyazakii. Taxonomy (NCBI): domain Eukaryota; kingdom Metazoa; phylum Platyhelminthes; class Trematoda; order Plagiorchiida; family Troglotrematidae; genus Paragonimus; species Paragonimus skrjabini miyazakii. Next base: position 28,154 of record JTDE01001356.1, on the reverse strand, counting down.
ATCACATCTTGTAATCTATGCGTATTCAACATCATAATGGCGTAAGGTACAAAGTGAACAGTAGATGCTTTGGCAAAGAGAAGGTAGAACAGATACCATTAAGTTGTATGTTCCCCCGAGTGGGGAAGTTGTAATCCCCCTGGCCGCTAGTTGGCAACGAGATGCAATATGGAGATTGCTAGAGATAAGCGGCCTGAATTTTATCTTTTATTCAAACTGTATGTAAAGAGAAACAATAGATGCTACAAGAAGGTTTGGCCGTAGAGCAAAGGCATTTTGATCTTAAGAACAAAAGCAAGTGGGCCTCAGTTTAATCTCCCCTTTTTGCTCATAAATGAATTGGGCCCAGTATTATTACTGTTAACAATAACAACACGATTATTGATATCGTCACTAATGACAGCAATACATGAGCGGTTTGCGCTGACTCTTGACTGTCGTACACTCATGAGGAAAGAAAGCCAATTCCAGTTGGAGGAAAGGAAAGAAAAGCGAACCTAACTACAAAAATCAACCATGTCTATTCTCAAACATTCAGTATCAAGATGCATACGTCTGCCGCCAGATACATATCTCTCTGACCTGAAAATCGCGATTATAAGGCGACAGTGAGGGCTGTATTACGTTACGACAGAGAGACTTGGCCGCTCAGGGTAGAAGACGTGAACCGTCTTCAGGTATCTGATCACCGATGTCTGTGTTCAATTGCCCGTATCAGGTGGCACCAACGAGTAAACAACCAAGAGGTTAAGGAGCCGGTATTTGGTACGGATTGTCAAACCAGTTCTTTCGTTCAATCCCTACATTTGTACAGAATTAGACGGTTAGGCCACGTACTAAGGATGCCAGACAGTCGTCTGCCAGATCCAGCACTATTTGTTTCAGTTGCGGCCGACTGGCGTAAGGTGTGGGGTGAGCAGAGGATAACCTGACGCAGAGAAATGGGGTCGTTCTCTAAGGGCTTGGCCATCGTAGATCTGGTTCGTCTCCCAGGCTGGGGCCTTCGCGCCTCACAGAGTAAGTGGCTGGAGACGTTAAGTGGAATGGCGACTAATCGGGTTAAGTGGTGTGAATGTTGCCGTTATTTGGCCGAGTTGTCTGTGAAGTGAGTGCACTTAATGACGAGGGGCAGTGAAAGCCGTGGGGAAGCTGTGTTGCTGATAATGGCTTACTTTCACTTAAAACCCGGTTATTTGTTTGCAAGGTATGAGCTATAACTGAAAATACATCGTCACTGAGTGTACTCACTTCACAATCAACTCTGTCAAACAACAACATTCACACCTCTGCGACCGACTGGACGTCATCTCAACTGAAGTCTGTAGCCATTGACCCCGTGAGTTGCGACGACTCCAGTCCAGCAAACGAACATGACCTACACTGGCTAACTATTTTCTGAATGACTTTACTTCACTATACCAGACTCTTATCTTCCTATCCCGAACCTTACGTTAGTCGGCCAACGCATTGACAAGTAGTGTTCGGTGTGAGAGATGACTAGCTGACATCAAATTCTGTGCATAAATACAGGTTGAACAAGGTAACTCTTTCGACACTGACTACTAACTACGCGGTTCCCAGCCTCTTCGTTGTTCATCCGTTGGTGCCACCCCATGTGAGTGATCGAACGCAGATATCGATGGTCAACTACCTGAGGACGATTCCCGTCTTCCAGCCTGAGCGGCCAAGGTTGGTATATGTAAGGTTAGACAATCCTCACAGTCGCATTCTATCGGACACCTTTAAGCTCACTAGAGAGCTTAACGAACACTTCTCTGCCGTAAAAGTTGTCCTAGAGTGGTGAACTTCACCATAGTTTCGGAGGTAAGAGTCTCTACTTTAGTACCTCTACTACCGCCGTTGATGATGCAAATTCCTAAATACACAAACCGGATAATAACTTCCGCAGTTTAACTGCCCAACATTAAATCTACGAAATCACAGCAATCTCGCAAAAACATTCTGCAGCTTGAGACTGCAAAGCTCATTCCGAAGTATTTAACGGGGAACGAAATAGTGTACAACAAAAAAGTCAATCAAAAACCCCTTGTCGCCAGCCCGTTTCCCACCTGCTAGGAGGTCCGGGCCACCATCTTCAGAGAGACAGAGATAGATAGGGATACGTAGACAGATACACACATGCACATAGATCACATTAGTCAACCCAGGGCTCACAATTCCGACGAGCCTTCAGTAAAGTGAAACTATTGATCCCATTTCGTCATCAGAAGGCATCTACACTCAGTCTG
>JTDE01001356.1:9496-24878 GCA_014338405.1 Paragonimus skrjabini miyazakii | reverse complement strand
GTGTGAACAGTCAGGTGTTGTGGGTGGTGGACCGAGGTTGCCAACGCAGTGGATCAATAGGGTAGAGTGTCTGTACTGGGAATGTGCCTACACCTTCACTCCTATGTACAGCCGGTTAATCTGGTTGTTGTTTCAGTGTTGTGTTGTGGCCGTTCGCACGCCCGACCCCGTTGGGAGATGTGCCGTTGGTTAGTTGTTTTTGTTCTGACTCCGAAATTTGTTGTCCGGTCCACAGTTCCGAAGCTTATGGTTTATTTTTGCGTGTTCGTTCCGTGATTGTTGTATTCTGTAATTTTGTCCTGGTATGCACAACCCTGTTGGTCGTTTGTACACTTCCGTTTTAGCGCTCCTTAAGCGCACCACATACATATCCAAACATTGTCTAGCTATGGCTTATCGGGCGTGACCTTCGCTATCTAGCAGTTTTGTCTGATTCCCTTTTCACGGGATTCATTTCGAATGTCAGGTAAGTGTTCAAGCGGTGTAGAGCACGTACCAGAGTCGACCGATTCATACAACCAGACGGGTGCGGCTATGGCACACTGATCAGAACCTCGAACTAACTTGACTGACGCACCCTATCACTCTCGGTCAACCATTCATGGTTCGGTAACGGCTCATCAACGGATACAGTGCGTAGTTCAGTTGTTTGAGTTCACTGAGATTTCACAATGACAATCGACAATTATTGGACACCTATAAAATGCAAGTGCGACTGGTTCGTTTTAATGTGTCAAATCTATTGGATCGGCCAACTTCTTGATACTACTATGTTTGTGTAAATGTCGAGGACATAAAATCATTAACTTACGGTAGGTCAAGCTGGTCGGCCAGGTCCATATTAATCTTGAGGCGCTCCCGTAATTCGCTGGCCCATTTTAAATTACCCGCAAGTCTGGGCATGTTCTTGTGCACGTGACCATGGACGCCAACTTTGAGCGACTTTTGTTGCGATTTTCCACTGGCACCCTGCCCATTGTCACTATCCACTCCAGAGTCTCCTGCTCCGACTGAGGCTTCGGGTGGCTGATCCGACTTGACCAGGTGATCTACGGGATTCAGATCAGAATATGTTAGTCGAAATGAACAAAAGCTTTATCTGAACCAACTGTCATAGTTCAATGCTTGGGAACTTCCATTCTCATTTGGACTGTTTGGGTGAAACCAGGACGTACAGCAGTTAAACGGGCTACCGATTGTATACACTCCCTTAGTTTGTGAGATCTGTAAAAAATGTTGACAGTTGACGTCCACGTAGCGGATGAATAGATGAACTCCAGGTCGGCTGAAGTATTTCCATCCACACTGCTAATACTATACAGTACTTTACAGATTGCAAAAATCCGAAATTAATCTTAGGTTACAAGTTCTTCGACTGTCTTTCTCAAAGTAGCCTGCTTCCTGTAATTTCACATTACCACATTACTAATATCGTCCACGTTCCTGTTCATCGTATAGATAGAACATGTCAGAGATGACTCACATGAAACGGTTAAATAAACTGCATATCAAACTAAAAGTCACGTAGACTTCCTCTTGGTAGTTCACATCTGGCGTGCGCATACGAAAGAGCAATTCTGCGAACTTGATTGGCCGGCAAGGGCGCAGAGTCAGTGAACAAATCAGATGCGACAGTTGTATTCGGGTCCAACAGGGGTAGAGAGCAGACACGTGACCCAGTAGAAGTGCAAACCATATTGTCCCATTTACAAGCCGTAACGTTTCTCTTATGTGCGTGGATGAATGTGCTGCTGGTCATTGCTGGCGCGACCAATCAGAACACAACTTGTGTCTCAGCGTGAGTGTGGGGCACACAGGTGGCCTTGAAGCGTATACAACACTAATCAATAACCCAAGTAACAGCAATAACGCAATCAAATGAGCTAAGCGTCGTACCCCTTGGTTAATCGTTTTTGTTCTAATTCCGGAATTTGTTGTCGGGTCCATGATTCTGTGTCGTACCGTGTTTCCACCCGATCTCCTCATTACTTAAGTCCCTGTCACTACTCGTGGGATTATATTGTAATCTTTCGTCGCCGTCGTTTTTTCCGTTTTATTCGGAATCCGAATTTTTACGAAGTGCGTAATTTTGGGTGGTACCTTTTTCTGCCCGGTCGCTTCATTGCTCAAATGCACCTCTCTGTCTGACTACTCATACTGTGTATGCTGTGATCCTTCATATTCTACACACGCTGCGCTAACCGATGTGCCACAACCTACAGTAATTAGGCACGCCCCTTCGAATTGCGTGAGTCCTGATGAGATTTGAAATGTAGTCTTAACGATCGTTACCTTAGAGACGTTTTACAAATGTTAACAGGTCTAAGTACAAGACAGTGTTTATGTATGCCTATTCACTTTGAAAAAGAACAGTTTAATAATGGCCATACATTTTAATCAAACGTTGTAAAGTGTGTGCTTTTTTATGGGGTTTAATTTGTCTTCCTTGTGGTAAATTCTTTGAGACGTACGAAGCGAACCCGTGTTATAGAGGTTACTGTTTGGAGAAAAGCCCATTAAATCTTTCGATAAATTGGTTTGAAGAAGCGATAACCCGGTCCAACCTCGGTATGGGCACCATCCTCACTTCCCGCTAAATGGAACTGTTACACGATGGCGTGATAAGCATATATATATATATATATATATAAATGTAAGTGCTAGAATTTGGTACAAGCAGGCGAATGAGCCATTGGCTCAGACGAACACGGCATATCATTCCCAGTTTAAGATGTCTCGATGTCAATTTAAACTGTTCCAGATGGATTATTTGGATTTCGACGGCGATCAGGGTCGTACGGCTAATGTGGACACGGGCAGGTTGAAAAACACAGATCAGTTGGCTTTTACAAGGTGAGAGTAAGTGGTCCCACCTGTTGCAGAGAATACACCAAGTTAGTTCGCCTGGACCCAGTTACATGGGAATTCTCAACTTGACATCGATGTATCTTAAACCGGAAAATGTACAGTTAGGCAAAAATTAAAAATCATCCAAGGAAACAAACCGTGCTAGGGGATCGGTATGAAGTTGCAGTTCGTTTTGTACTAGAACAAGTCTTGATCAGATTTCCGACTTTACTGTGTATTCGTTGGAGAGTGTGTACGAAGACCATAACTGCCAATGCGAAATATGTAAAAGGGTCCGAGTCGACGATAACCAATTTAACCTTCAGTGAAATGGTCACACTGATCGTGATGTATGGTCAAGTCCCTAATCGATTGGTTTCAGGACCACACGAAATCGCAATGGCAAATGGAAGTCGACAATAATCAATGCAGCCAAACGGACAACATCAGGTAGATGTCAGTATGCTTACATGGAAACCCATCTGCATTATGAACCAGAATTCTGGCTTGAAAACGATTACGTACGACCGGTAGGTTGTAAGTATGAAATAACTATTAACTTTACTGTTTTATCGGAAGAGTTTCCACTGGCTCACGAAAGTCGCTTGCACGTATAACCTTAAGATTAACGATTAGACGAGCACCGTACACCACATGACAAATTCACTTTTCATATAGATTGAACATCCCCCACATTTGATCGCAGCTGTCGCATTCGTCAGTAGTGCATATCCGGCAGTGGCGAGGATATGCACTACTGACGAATGCGACAGCTGCGATCAAATGTGGGGGATGTTCAATCTATATGAAAATCAAAATCCCCTACTACTCATCATAAATTCACTTTTGTTGCGTGAGTAATGATGACAAACTGAACAACTTTTTGTGCATCTTGATGCCCGCTCTCAAATGATTCCTTTGTCATTCGCTGCAGCGCCAGAAATCTTAAAGAATCGAATGCTAAAGACAGCACAAGCGATTAAACAGATAAGCACAGAGGAACAACTAAACCAACGAAAACAGACAAACGAACAAAACCGGTGGATGAAGAAAATGGCTTCAACATAACTTACGATGATGACGATTCTAAATGACCTGAAAGAAACCTGGGTAATAATAAGTCTAAAGTTTTATTATAGATCCATCTAATTTATGCATAGGTTGTTAAAGTTCAATGCACTCGATAGTTCCACCAAAATGAGGTATCTCTAGGTTATTTGCTGAGTGGACCAGTTTTTCGTTTGAAATCTAGTAGGAGTTTTGGAAAGATTTCATTGTCTTTCAGAAGTAAGGTCGATGACGATCTTATTGGATCCCCGCCGACTTCTGAAAGGCTTTTCGCTTTCGCACTATCTGAGATGCCCCAGCTAAGAAATACTCCCTACTATTGTCGGGTGTACAGATGAAAATTTGAAGGGTAACTTTATGATTTTCTGTGTGTAGAGAAAGGCTTAAACTGTTAGGAATGGAACACTATTCGCAGCTGTCCGTAGGAAGTTTGAATTTCGGTCTCTTTAGAGTTCACAAACAAGCTTGACTGAACGGTTAATGCTATATTTTGATCGTGTCAGCGCTTTGTCAATGCGATTATCTCATGAGAACATCAACCAGAATTTTACACCGGGAGACGGAGACTGTTGTAAACCCTCCTAAACGGTACGCTGGTTCGATCCCGGTATAGTGGTGCGCTCGATAAAATCGGATTATCGTCCCGGTAATAATTCACACGAAAATCTCGGTCCCGAATAGTACTGCGACTGTTCCCGTATTCGCTCCCAAAACAAGCCAAAAGACGCGTTCAAAATAGAGTCCTGTTCCGCCACAAAACGGGGTGCGGCTAGGGCGACAATCACAAAGTATTTATAAGGCACGTCATGACCACACATTCCCACCACATCATGAGAAAGAGTTGAATCGCAAATGTGCATAGCGGTATAAAAAGTCCCAACCGATTTGAATAGCCCCGCTAAGTAAGAATGGGTCAATAGTTTTTCTTTCGTTCTCACGACAGAGGCTCTTTGGGACGGTAACAGGGTGGGCCCCCTAACAGAGACTAGGCACTGTTGATGAACTGCCGCAAGGGCAGAAATCTATTTTGGTATTTGTTAGAAAACTTTCGACCGAAACGCCTGTCACTGCCCTGACGACGCGATGATATGTGAGTAGTGTTCATGTGATAATATAACTGAACCGAAATATGACTTTTCTCGAAAAAGGCAGAAATAATGAAGAAAACTTATACGCCCAAATGAGGTGGATAAATAAGATGGTGATAACAGTTATGTTTGGTTACTAAGTGTACAGGTGAACGTGCTCATAACTGTGAGGTTCCTATTGTGACAGGGCATGATCGTTCCATTATGATGACGTGGTTACCCTTAGAGATACAGGCCTAGTATTTTTCGCGTAAACATCTGAAGATGAATCTTTCACTGCCTCATCACATTTCAGGACCATGGATCAACTGAGTTCTATGAGCAATCACTATCACCATTAACTACCACCTGGTGTGGGTATTGTTGTTTACTTATTTGTATTCTCAAGTTTAGGACTCAACAAAGCGTTGTACAAAACAAATTTCAACTCACCCTGTGCTCCCTGTGGGTTCACGTGATGGTCGTAGATTCGTTTCACCGTTTCCATTTCGTTATCTAGCATTTGGGTCAGTAACTTGTATTTTGGCACACAAATCTCGCGGACGATTGGCCGGTCCATTAGACTTATCACAATGGCGAGGAGCTGAAGAAAGTAGGGAGTAAATACACAGTAAGGTGGTATAAAGTCCGATATGATGAACTAGAAAAAGTAGAGTTATCTAATATCGGGGTCGCGCGGCATTTTGTATGTCACGTATTACGCAAAAAATAATGCCCGAAAAACGTTTTCTACAAATGTCACTAGTAGTTGCACTGGTTCGAATCCAGTCGAAGCCCTGACTTTTCACCATTAGGTCTCATCTAAAATCATTAACCTGCCAAACTACTTATTAGTAATACAATTTCTATGCCCAACAGTGGCGCTGATGGATTCCAGCGTGAACCGTTCGAGAAATCCTGCCGGGGCCGTCGATCCCCTGGATCATTTGGTGGATTCCGTATGATACGGTGGGACGGTTGGATAACTGAGTCCAGAGTTGAAATTTCAGAGCTCCCGGTGTGGCTTCGTAACTCAGCTGGTAGAGCGCTTGCCGCGTTGAAGCATGGTGTTTCTGTCGCTGGTTCGAATCCACAATTAGGTTTCATCTAGAACCATAAATCTGCCAAACCAGTTATTAGTAATACATTGACGATAGTCGATATCGGCTAAATTCAACACACACACCCTGAGAAGAAGTATGTTTTCATTCTAGCGTGCACGAACAAACCAATTTAAGACACGTCACACACACGATTTATGAATAATCTCGGAATTACACGACGGTCTGTTGACTGTGTTATTTGTGAAAATTTAGGTGAATGGAAGCGTAAATGGAAGCTTCTGCGAAATACATGAATTTACGGAATCGGTGTTTCTCACTGACCGTTGTTCGACTTTAATGTCACACATCAGACAGTTGACACTATTACTTTTCAAGTTTAAAGCGTGTCGATGTCACCGTCGCGTGCCCGATGCTAAATCAAGATGTCCCAAAGGGTTTCTCCGGGTGTGAACGTTGAACGAGGCCACAGGGCTAAAGTGCACATGTGTGGGCTGACATGTGGAGATTGACTGGTTGGTATGGGCTGACAGGACACTGATCCGCCAGATGCAGAGCGTAAACGAAGTTAGTTGGGCTACCTGGCTGGCGGGGGCGCAAGCTGGCGCACCTGCAGTGAGCACTGAGCAAGTATGTGGGCTCGTGTAACACCGAATGCACGGAAGACACCCGTGGGAAGCCGGTAGTCTGCCTGTGGATATATAGGGCAATCCGCTTAGATTTGCATAGACTTCCGTCGGATAAGTCAACCAATCCATGTCTTGGGTGTTCGAATGATAGCTATCCCAGAACGGTCGGATGGACGCCGTGACAGCTGACGATAGCAAGGAAACACCCAGAGTAATCGATCAGTCGCAGTTTTCAGACGTAGATAAATAGTTTTGAGCACGTGGCAAAACATTGAAAGTCTCCTTTGGCTTAGATGTGATCCAGGCGAAACAAACCGCTTTACGTTGATAGTGTGGGGATGTGCTGGCTACTGTACTAACAGAACAGGATGACTGGCAGCAGATTAGCTGCAAGCGACCGCATTCCAGCACTACTGTGCTGACCTCGAGGTAATTCCGATCTGCTTGCTGTACGATGTGTAAAGTTCTTCCCAAAATCCTAGTTCACATTGTGCGTAGGATCGTAAAGATCTTTGCCTGCCGTTCGCTTGTTACACGTGGTCCCGTTTGCTTGTTTGCGTGCTTGTCGGCATATACGCGCCAATGGTGTCATACACACTTCCGGCTTGCTCAGAGCACTCGACGGTCGGATCCTGAACCTCCCTAGCTCTTTCCGCGTATCGTTTAGTACTGGTTGAGACTTATTGCAATTATCGTGTAATACACGTATGATGAGGACGAGCGATCACCTCACACTACTCACATCACCATTATGGGGCGGCAGCATGGATTTTGCCGTCAAAGTAACCGCAGGAAAAACACGGGAATAAACATCACACCAACACGACAGTGCAGTATGCCATAAAATATCTCTGGCTACACAAAGGAGTTGGATATTAACGTCTGTGGCAGCCCAGACCTTCTGGGACGATTGCCATATGCAGATGAGTGTTTTTGTTTCTTGTCCTGTTTGAACACCTAACCCGTGTTAGTTTTCTAAATAAACAACCTTTGCGCCATCCATGTTCTTGGCCCACTACACACGTTGGGTCTCTTTCAATTATTCATATTTTTATTTCACGTTTGGTATTTATTGCGTATATCTGGGGCATTTTAATTTAGTGCACGTCCACAATAAACTGTGACTGCTGGTGACAATAATAAGCACAGGAGATGGCTGACTGATTGTAAAAATTTGTCAGTAGTCAAATTAATCACAATAAAACACAACTGTTGCACGTACACCATCTGTCTGCTTCGTTCAACTGGTATCTTCGGATGGGTGTCTGCTGGAGACTCGAACTTACCAACGGTTGTAACTATTTTCTGGCTTTCAAGAGTGTTATCTCTATTTCTCTGTTCTACACGTTATACGCCCCACACATGTACACATTGTCACTGTCCTGTTTGACATAAAACTCCGTCACAGGAAGGAATAATTTTTGATCTTACTGTTGTGCAGACCAATGTACCTAAACCCGTAACACAGTCAACCCAACACGTCATGCGTTCGCCCACTCAGCCCGACTAAAGAAATTTATTATTGTTTGCCACGTGACCAGTGATGAATGGTAGTTAGTCGTCAGACCAGCTGACCCTACATATGACCTTCATAAGTTTACTCAACTCATCACTGAGTATGGACCATCTCGACATTGATATATGAGAGATAGATTATGGTCCACTACGGAACAAATCCAAATGGACTACATTTATGCTCAAATGTGCATATGGTCTAGACATTTCAGGGCTGTCAAGCCTGCAACCAACGGAGCTCAATGAACAATTTGGTACACGTTAATATTGTTCAATAAGTGTCTGTTGATGAATCGAACTAACTACCACTTGTAATTAGTTCCGACTTAACTACCCCGTGATTGAGAGATACAATCATACAACAGGAAATAAGGAAAAGGATGCTGGAACACTTGAGAATAATTGCAGTTATGAGGAGTTATAAAAGTTTCAACCGTCCAACTCTCCAATAAGGGCGTTGCGAAACTTATAGATTTTTTGGTTTCAACTCGTTATGACTTAACCAAGGAGTCTCTTAATAAGGTACAAACGGTGTCCGCGTTCTAAATATACCATTTTTAGAACAATGCAGGAGTCCAGAAGACAAAGCTGAATTTATGCAACATTTTAGTGATGCGTTCGTATTGATGTTAATGACCCAGCAGCTTGCCTTTATCATACGACCAGTTTATTGATAAAATAGTTGATAACATGGCTGTGGGGCAGGTGCAACTCGATTATAAGACCACAGGATTAGGAGCTATCATATGCTACCTGACGATTTGGCAACACGATTGTGGAACTTCACACACATGGTGTGGTAAACCTAGAGAAGCAGTGTAACATATATCAGTTTCTGTGAAAAAATCGCTCGTTTTCAGTTAGTCTTTCGTTAGTTTTCAACTCTGTTCCGGTCAAATATGTGACCTATGATTATCCATCCTTTGGTAGTACAATGCAGCCGGCTGACCTCTGATCGGAATGAACAATCCCAATCGTTGTCGATGTCAATAGATAAGCGGTTAACGTTGATGCCTGGCTGTTATGTAACCATGAAAATAAAAACAATATTTAGTTTATGAGTAAAAGAGAGAACAAGAGTGGGACATGAATTCTTATAATTTCTTTGTTTGCAAATTCGACTTTGTAACACCAAAGTGCCTGCCCCTGGAAACCAAACAACCAAGTTGAAGGTGAGTGTAAGGTAGCGTCTGCTAAGTAGTCTTCTTTCGCCCCCCGCGGTTTCTTTTCGTTACTAGCGGTTACGTTACAACCAGCGTAAGGACAACATTCACGACACTGAGACCGGTTAACTGTTACCTCCTTCACTGTTACTAGCCCCAGACCCAGTGAGTCGTCACTGTCCACAACCGGGAGCTGAACGTGACTTTCAGCGGTTTACTTGCTAATGACGACCCTTGTTTCCGGCGCCAGGTTAACAAGTATCTACCTCGCATCTTACGCGAGTCTGTTGAAAGATGAAGAAGAGGGGCTCGACGTAGCAGACGACGGTTTGGCGTTCTCAGAACATGACCGAAACGACCTTGTCTAGTCCACCCACAAATACCGTCTTCTATACATGTTCACATGAGGAACACCTTTTGGTAGTCAGTGTGCTCTTAATCGGTTCATGTGGGGGAAATTGTGTGATCTATTCATAAAGATGCAAGACCGCTTTCCTTAGGTTTATGCAAAGATTGTGGCTTTCTGTTCTGTTCTGTTACACAGTCGACACAAACTATTCCGTGGTTCACGTGGTAATCGGTTACACCGTTGAAGACGACATTATGCGTTCGCATTTCAAACCAGTGTGCTTTGTTTTTACTGACGAACAGCATGTTAATGAATCAGTTCTTATTCGGTTTAGATGAGACCCAATTGCGAAAAATCTGGGCTTCGGTCGAATTTGAACTACCAACAGAAGCAGCATGCCTAAACGCGACAAACGCTCTACCAGCTGAGCCATGAAGCTATGCTAGCAGCTCAGAAGTTTTCATATTTGAACTCAATTACCCCCCGAATCCACTGTGTCGTATGGAATCCATCAAATGATCTAGCGGCTTGACTGTCGAAGCAGGATTTCTCAACGATTCACGCCGAAATCCACCAAAGCCACGGTTATTCCAGTATCAAATTGTGTGGTACCTATAAAGCAATATAATCGACGTACACAACATGAACAACATGAATTGTCAGCATATCAAACAATCGAAGGAGATTGTGAGGGCAAGTAAGTTGCCAGGTTTTGATTTGAGGCTAGCTATTTTCGAATGTTTGTGTATTAAAATACCAATGTACAAGAGGCACATCATTTCATCAGGGCGTCTGTCTCAAGTGCCACCTGTAAACACCATACATCGGTAAATGAGCAAGGACTGAAGTAGAAGGTAATTCATGCAGCAAACTGAGCAGATGGCCTCTGGAAGAGGCTTAGGCTATCATGGAGATCCGGTCTATCCTGATGTATAACGCGATGTCGGATCTTTTAACTTAGACGGGGATATTCAGTTAGAAGAGGATAACGAAGTGGTTTTGCTGAACAGAACATGAAAACCAGACACAGACGCATCTTATCTACACCAGTCTCACCCCCACTTGGTGGGCAAAGGATTCAATCAACCAATTCAGATGCAGCGCAGATTGGCCTGACGACCGAAAATCCCACGTGACGTCTGTTCCTATGTTAGTGTGATTTCGATTACAACACTCCGGAGGAAGGCCACCCGAGGTGGTTGAAACGTAGAGTATTACAACTTGCGTGCAACTTTGTGTTATTCTCAATCGATTTACCAAGAATATGAAAACGTTCGGGGCATCCTGTTGCGATCGGACCCGTTGTAGTAGTAAATCACCTCGGCCCCAATGCTGGCCTGCATGCAGTTGAACCAGAAGACCACGGAAGCTCTGGATACAGTTACGTAGTTTCAAGCTACCAGTAATTTTATAGATAACAATAAGTAAGGCGATTGGGTAGACGACGTGACACAATGTATCACCAATCACATTCCATTTTTCGGGTGTTTATATCACGCAGGGTTCTCTTGTTGGAACTTGCCGGACCGATAGTATCAGGATAATCAGAACACTTATGGCTGATAGACCCGAAACTCTAGTGTGCTGTGGTCTACTAAAGATGCTCAGAAAACCTGAATTACTACATATACTCATATTGTAACGAAAGGGCGTCCAATAAAACAGTCTTTATTGTCCAACTCGCTAGTTCCCATGCCACACGTGCGCTCGCGATTTTCGATCACAATTCCAGTCCACAACACTCCCCGGTTTTCGCTCACACGTCATGTGCACATCTGCTCGGTTTATGTTTGTGATAGGCGCCTTCTATCGGGAGGTTTCTGCCTGCCATTCTTCGTCCGTTGGTCCGACCTCGTCGAGCGATGGCTCATCCGATCGCTCGTGTCGTCCGCCTTCTATCCACTATGGGATTTGACCGTAATCCATGACCGTGTCGAAATATTCGTCTGAGTGTTGGGATAATCGTGCCTCCGATCTGGTCGCCCATCCACCCATGCTGTTCCCGATCCGCTTGCTGTGGGCTTTTGGACGTACCTCCCACACGCGTTGAGGTATTCCGCCGAGTGTTGGAATACTCGCACCTCTGGTCTGATAATCCACCACACTATATCTGAATCTCATCCTCTACGGACGCATACGAACGGGCATGACGATTGCTCCCGGACGGCTACGCTGCTGCAGATCGCTGTCATTTTGTGTCCGGATTACAGAATCCCCGCGGTGGTACATCTCTGCTGGGACTCTGTAGGTCGGTTTCAGGCAAGTAGTATGCTCATGTTTTCTTTGTCAGCTCACTGAGAACAGACGGCTGTCAAGTAGTTTCCGACGGTTATGATCTGTAATAACCTCAGCTAAACAGACGCGAACAAACAGTAATCGATAATGAGGTGCAGTGAAACTGTCTAAATGGTATTGATTGTTCTTGTGCGTCATTTACGGTTTGAGTTCAAATGAATCTGCCATCAGCATAAGTGAATCATACACCGGCTGAAGTGTAATTACTAATCAACTAGTTAACCTACTGTCGGGATGAGCAACGTACTTTGAAATGCATTTACAATAATGAGCACTGGAAATGAGGTAATCAGTCCTGTTAGTCTTCCCATCAAAGTTATTTTGACCGCATCGGTTACTGTTGCAAAAATCGATGCTGAGATTCCGTATGAGAGCCAGCCTACTTGTGATTGTAACGGTTGCGTGCTAGGTGATCAGTTACCACCCCCAAACAATCGAAAGAACTAAGATGTCTAGTTGTTTTTGTCGTTGCAGCTAACTGTGAGGCTGCATCCAATAAATGTCTGGCTTGACGACATGCATCACTCATACCATTTTTATGAATAGGGTGACTTAATGGGACGTTATGGTATATCATGATACGCGATTGTGTTTTACAGTGGACGGCACGAGGCTGACTATGAAGACTAACTGGCGGTTTTTATGAGGAATGAGGCCCACTCTTGACTCGTAAGTATGGGCAAACTAGTTATTTCAAAGTAAAAAGTTTTGACACACTTTTTGGAGTTAACCGCATTTTAGGTGTTGGAATAATGTAGATATTGGCCACAAGACTATGTGATTCTCGGTGGAAAATCTCTTACATACTGTACGACGTTGTAAAGGCCAAAAACAGATGAAAGTTACCTTGAGAAAATGTTCTGCTGAAGGGCAATCATCCATTGCTTGTCCGATCACGCTGGCTAACCGGTAGTCTAAGTCTTTCACACTTGCATCAAAAGTATCAAAGTCGTTGATGAATTCCTCATTCAGAGGATCCAGCGCGTCATATGTTCTTTCACTGAATACCTGAAATTCAATAACAGTCAAGTACAACATTACTCGAAAGTTGATGACGTTACCACATCAACGCGGTAATCTAACAATACTTCGTGTTAAGAGAAAACAACGGATTACGATTAACTGCGTTGATAACCGTTCAGAGTGGTATGACTTATTTTGCTACCACTGAAAGAAGCCAGGTTTCAACTAGTAGCAGAAAGGTTGATGTTCCGAAACTTCCGTCTGCTATTGCTATCTGCGGAATGTAAATTAGAAGAAACGGCCACTGAGATTGTTATCTGAATGCCATGGGACGTTTCTAGTGCTACTAATTTGCTGAAACTGGTGGTGGTTAATATAATTTGAGGTGGGTCGTGTCCAGTCGGATCAAGATTCTAATCAGTTAGACTTGTGTTGTGAATCCTTATCTACTAGGCCCCTGATCTTATGAACAATATCTGCGGTGGAGCAACTGGTATGAGACTTTTCTAGTTTTTGAATGACAGGGGTTATCATCATCATCAACATCATCATCAAAATGGATTGTGACAAATCACTTATTAAAATTAGGGTCACAGCCACGGGAAACAGAACGAGTTCAGTTTTGGGAGCAAATGAAGAAGTAGAGATGCGACCTATTCTCTGACACCTGTAACTCAAGCATGAAACCTAAAGGTGCCAACACTTTGCAGAACAAAAAACTCCTGCCAAAAGTGAAAGAAAGACGGCACTTACCAGATAACTTTCTTATGGTTTTTGTCGCTGTGATTTACCAAACAGATTTGTTTCATGGTGAACACTGTCAAGCAATGGTAAGAAGTACACGCCAGTGAGCCCAAATAGGAGACAATGCGACCTGTGATAGTTAGGGTTAACAGCTGGTTCTAGGTAGTCGTCTTGCTCTGGTCACAGCCAAAAAAGATGGGGACTGAAATGACGCAGAGGAAGACCTGCAGGTCAATCAAAAGCAAAGTCGAGTAACGTGCACATTTCCTCCCGAGTTCCAAAGGAGAAAGTACACAAAGGTTTTTGATGATAACGTATAAATTCCTGATGCGCAAATGTGATCTAACATCTTTGTCCCAGAGGAGCGAACAGGAATGAAGCATGGAAGACTGTATCCAGGGTGTTGCAGTCCTAGGCGTAAAACTGACGAAAGAAGTGAACGTCATGACTGCCTGATGTACCATTCTGTCGTATCATTACAAGTACCTATTGCAGGTAATGGTGTTTATCTAGCAAAAACGAACTGCTCATCAGTGGATCAGTAAGTAACACCGTGCGCAGAGAAAAACACATTTTAGTTCAGTCATTGTCCTCTACCTCGACAATCAGTAAGTATCCACTTTTGTGATATAATTGCGAGATCCATTGCTGGTGAACAGTTTGGTGTTGGCATGGATACCACAACTTGTTATCGATTACACCGTGAAACTCAATGTTATAGAATTTTACCCTCTAGGAAGAGGCTGTTCTGAAGTTCGGAACTCAGTGTCTACAAACTGCAACCGTTAGCTTTAACTCAGAGCTGAAGAATAGTTTACAGAACAGATTGATTGTGTGGAAGGCTGCCGACGAGAAATCCTAGTTGAAGTTATAGGTTTGACTCCGAATCTACCTCACTGACTTATTTTTTTCTCAACAGTGAAGATGTGGATTTTTCGTTCATTCCATAGGCATAATTGCGTACGAAAAACTGGACGGTCAAACATGATGAGAACAACAGGAAGTGGTGGATAGCATTTGACTACAATCACCACAAAATTCACATCCGCAGAATCATTGTTGAATGCTTTGGTTGTTTTAATAACCATTGTATGTATAAAAATACAGAGGTGCTTAACTGATGGTTAATAGTTTTAAGACTAAGATCAATTGTTATAAAACTAGTCGTGAATACTTTCGTAACTTCTCAAGTGTTTTCCACGTAACTAGGGGTAGCATAATCGGTTTTGTTGAAATTGGCTTCATCTATGGGGGCGATCAATGGCTAAAAAGTATTGTTATATTCTGGATGACAGGTGTGCATTTCACAGTATCGTTAGTTGTGAATTACTTTAGTTTATGTTCGAGCATGACCTTATTAACGCGTTTCAGACAAAAATAGTGTTAACATAGTGTCGAGGTGCAAACTTCGATTACCTATGTAATAGCCCAACCGCTGTCTGAATGGTTGCCATGACAACCACAAACTTGTACCAGACTCAGAACGACAGTTTAATGCAGTTAGATCGTCGGTTTCATTATGCTAATTCGTTCAAAACACAGCGGACAGATAAATTTGACACACATCATGTATGGCTACAATCTCCGTCTGGTTATCATCGTCATCAGCATCATCATCATCATCATCATCATCATCATCATCA
Source organism: Paragonimus skrjabini miyazakii (assembly GCA_014338405.1). Lineage (NCBI taxonomy): Eukaryota > Metazoa > Platyhelminthes > Trematoda > Plagiorchiida > Troglotrematidae > Paragonimus > Paragonimus skrjabini miyazakii. The sequence goes on along the minus strand of JTDE01001356.1, from coordinate 9,534 downwards.
TCATCATCATCATCATCATCATCATCATCATCATCATC
>JTDE01001355.1:133674-153362 GCA_014338405.1 Paragonimus skrjabini miyazakii | reverse complement strand
CTTTTCTTACAGGGTTATTGACCTTTGGAACAGCCTTCCTCCTGTGGACGTTAGCTCCGATTCTAACCAACGTTTTAAAACGGCACTTGACTCGCATTTTCAAAAATCTTTATCATGTGAGCAATCTGACTTTGATTTTGGTATTTAATGTAATCTCCAAGAGCGGTGCTACACCCTGTTTTCAATGACTGTCTTTCAGATAAACAGACGCCCGCTTGACGCTGAGCAAGTAAAACTGACTGGATCCGGGACCCTTGGGCCTCTGCCTCGAACCTGTGTATCAATCGCTGAATCGCTGTGTTTTCAATGACAACCTGCCAGACCAACAGACGTCCCCTCAACGCCATGCAAGAAAAACTGATTGGATCGGGGAACCTTGGGCATTTGCCTGGAACCCGCGTATTAATCGCTGAATCGCTGAAAACCTATACAGGTCGCTTTTACTACACTATTAGGTGGTGCGATTAATAGGCAAATAATAGGCGTCTCAAGGTCGGGCCGTCGTTGGTTTTTGTTTTCGTGAGCGGTTGGTATGTCGGATGTCGGTGTGATTCTTGAAAACTTTCTGTGTGTCAGACGTAAGGGGAAGGTAAGACCCTTGACATTCTCTTACCCTTTTTGAAAGTGGAAACGTAGGTGGTGCGTTATCGAGAAACACGCAACATTCACAAGTAAAGTATTTTTCTAATTAGTGCATTGATTAGATTCGTTGAAACTGTTCATTTGGAATACGGATAAATCCGTTTGTTACAATCAAGATGCAGTTCATGCTTACTTATGGTTTCTTGATCCCAACCATCAAGGAACGTTGATGTTGGTTTGCGACTACAAAGTTCGGTGTATTTCATTCGATAACTTTGAAGAACTGAACAAATGGGTTGAGATGTTAAAAACCTTCCTTGCATGTAAGTGAGTGCTTTTTAGTTCGGGTGTTTTCCCGTCAAACTGTATCCCACGCTGATTAACGACGTGTACTTAAATCACACGTAGACCATGTGATGCGTTGCATGCATGCAATCATGTTTCCCATGTTCACTTTCTTATGGGCCCAGAATATTCCGTGGTTGTTTCTCCAGATGCACGTAGTTATAACTAATACAGGAGTTAAATAAGGCCGATTAAAAGCGAGGGTCTGTTCAACACCTTGCATTCTTCTGGCAATCTCCTAAGAAGATCCTAACGCTCTTAAGTGTAACATACAGCAAGTAGTAATTAAGTTTGAGGCAAGAGACTCAAGGTGCCCGGATTCAGTCGGGTTGTCTCATTTGGGATCAAGAGGGCGTCTGTTGACCTGAAAAGCGGTAATCGAAAACGGTGTACCATCGCTCTCGAGGACGACAGCAGTTACCAAGAACAGCGTAAGATTACTAGTCTGTGTTTCAAGTGAACGCATTCTAGCATTACTTTCAAACGATCTAAAAGCGGAGTTAACGACATTAGAAAGGAAGGCAGTTCCAGTGGTTAATAACCCTATAAGAAAACAACTGTTGCCTCGGGAACGTCCGGGGACGAATCCTGCAAAGCCTCCTGGCACGTCCACATCGGACGTTATTATCCGTTACGATGAGAAACTGTTCTCCGAGACCTATTGTAATAGAGTATGTGACCCTTTAGGGTAGAAGCCGTGTTGAGTGGACTTTGATAAGAAAGGCTTGCGGATGGCACGCTTGAATAAACGCTCCATTATCTTGCATGGAATGCTAGTAAGGCTGGTTGGGCTATAATTGGCCGGGGAGTGTCGGTCACTTGCTTTGAAGGTGGGCATGACCGTGGCATTTTTCTATGCACTATGGAGAGTCTTTTTAAACAGCTTGTAAGGGAGTTCTGCGGGACTAGCAGCTACTTCTTTCAGAATCCTGATGTGAAACTGGTCAAAACCCATCACACCCTATGAATTAAGCTTGAATAAAAGGTCCATTGCGGAAAACATCGCGGTTAGGAATGGTCACTGAAAGCTTTGCGGCGGTAGGATAAGGTGGCAGTTCGGTAGTGCAACATTGTAGACGGCCAAATAGTATTTCATGAATAATTCGGCCACAACTAGGGAGTTAAAAGAAGTCTAGACCAATTCTGGCACTTTATAGCATTGCAAACCGTTTTGTACAGATGTTTCTCACCCATAACGACCGCAAGTGCTCGTTGCCTCGATAAATGGCTGTCGAATTCCGGCGCTGCTGGATTTGACGCGAGTCACTGTCAGTAGAAACAGTAAATATAAAACAAACAACGAGTTCTCGGTATTTCGAAAACGTCATTATTACATTAACACGTAATAAATTAAGTTATTTATTAAGGACGAATAGTAGTCGAGTGTAATTTTTGATACATGGCACAAATGGAGCGGAAATGTGAGCGGACAGTGACAGAAAAGGAGTGTGTCAAATTTCGGGTCATCCGCCCAGATTGACATATGCAAGGGTTAATTGTGGAGTCACTCTGTGACTTTAAATACTGCACAATTACAGGACCACAGTCTATATGTATGATTGAAGGCCGTTTCCCGTAAGCAATGTGAACGACTCTGACTAGTATCCCGTGATCTTTGAACGATCGTTTTATGGGCGTAAGATTGTGTTGTAAACCCTCCTAAACGGTACACTAGTTCGAACTCGGTATAGTGGTACGCTCGATAAAATCGGATTCTCGTCCCGGTAATAATTCACACGAAAATCTCGGTCCCGAATAGTACCACGACTGTTCCCGTAATCGCTCCCAAGGCAAGCCAAAAGACGCGTTCAAAATAGGAAGCTTTGTTCCGCTACAAAACGTGTGCAGGGTAGGGCGACAAGTACAAGGCATTTATAGGGCACGTCATGAACACACATTCCCACCCTATTATGAGAAACAGTTTGGACCACACATGTGTATAGCAGTATAAAAAGTCTCAACCGAATTTGAACAGTTCTGCTAGTTCGAACTGAGTCGAATGATTTTTTTCCTTCGCTCTCACGACGGAGGCGCCCCTGGGACGGTCACAGGGTGGGGCGCCCTAACAGATTGTAAATGGCCTTAGTAACTTGGTACGGTTAACCACGCCAACTCGTACAACCACGTATTTGTAACCAAAACTTTCACCCTAATTTTAGACTGCTTCGATACTGCCTCAAGGGTGCTACGAGGTGAACGGTTATAAAAACGTCACTTCGTTTGTTGTACTGAGTTGGCAATCGTTCGTCTGCTTCAAGCGGATTTCCGATTTAATAAGCTTCAAGAGCCACAGCGGGAAGATAGACATCTCGTTTCCTTTGTGCTGACGACACGGAATAGAAATCAGAAAACGAGCAAAAGGAATGGAAGGTGGACAACCTATCTCACTGTTGTGTTTGGTCGTTTGTTATTTACGAAGAATAGTCTAGTGAAGGCCGCAGAATGATTATTTCACTGGTACACCCCTGTTATCACTTTTAGTTGGCCTGTTAGCTTACCGGGTGTAAGACACCAGTCTAATCGTTTTCACGTTATTGCTCCTCCGCTGCTAATTATTCAAGCTTTCATCCAAGACAGCCGATACACCGGCACTTCTAACATTGACACTTGGACAAGTAGGCCAGTAAGCTGTTCTGATGAATACCGTCTCAAGTGCGGGACTGGATGTAGACTGTGGCCCTGAAGCGCGCCTTTATGATTTTAACATTTTTCTTTACATGACTTCGCCCTTAGGTAATGCTGTAAGTCCGGTTTTTTTCTCAGGGATCCCGGTGACGACGAAACCCAATCTCGTGGTCAAGCCGGAGTGGGGATTAATCTGAACTCTAAGGCAGAGCAGAGCTTATTTGACTGGGTCCCAGTTCACCGTCGTGTGTATGCCGCCAGATTGAGTAGTGCAGTCAAAATTTGTTGGCACAGACCAGGAGAACGTTTATTTGTCAAGTCTAAATATATTCTAATGGACGGTGGTTCACAGGCCTTTAGGCGCGCCTTCTGCGATGCCCTCTTGGACCTTCCGAGATAAACCTAGCACTCGGACATCGTTGTGCTTGCTGGCGATAGGAACATACAACTTAGCCGTCCTACTCCAGAGGAGAAGTTGCTAGGTGATGTGTTCGATGTTCGTGCGCCACGCACTGACACTGGTGATTAGCCGTCACAATTATGCGCATTTCACAGATCTTATATATCGATAAGCGCATTTCGACACTAACGATTACAATGCGTCGCGTGGAGACCATCCTGTACAACTCAACCGTGGACGCAAATTGATGTTGCCGCCATCCCACTAAAGACCGCCGTTCATTTTGCAGCAAGCAGTTTGTTCGTGCCGGCTTCAGTTCATCGTTTATTCCGAGATCATCAACTCACAAAAGTACTAAGTTGGAAATTGAAAGACGAAGATACACAGGACGTCTATCAAACTACCCGGGTCACAACAGTGGAGTGACCCAAACGAACAGTGGGTAGATATCTCAGCATCTATATGAACCCCTTGTAAAAAAATGTCTTCCCCAAAGGAATACTGCAGATACAACGGGAGTGGATTTCTAGTGGTTCAGCCGAACTTACGGACAAACGTCAGCTGATCTCCCTCGATTCAGAATACGACGAAGACGATCGTGAACTGAAATACAGACTTACGAGGATGCTGCACTGTTCGTCGACAGTGTTAGTAAGACTATGTGGAACAGATGGCTCACGAATTTAAAGCTTGCCGCGGCGGCTTGACAGAAGGACTGATCGCTTCAAGGAACAATTCACCTTGCTTAAGCCAACATTTATGGATGAAGATTATATGGATGACTATGACATTCCGGATGAGCATCCGTCGGAAACTAAAATGGCTTTAGAGGTTGACATATTAAAAAGTAAAAAAGCCTCAGCTGCAGACAGCCCTCCTCCACCACTTTTCAAATGTGTCGCTGAAAGACTGGTTTGAACTGACCACACCTTTTCGTTCCTTATAGGAGTCTGAAGAGGTACCTCATGGATGGTGCTTATTAACGGTCATTCAAAACGGTCATTTTCACAGTAGGTGCCGAGATATCTTGTGACAACCACAGAGGTATTAACCTTGTCTCTACTGCATCCAAGTTGCTGACTAGTCCCATAATGCAGCGGCTTCTGCAAACAGGCCAAACAGGAGAAGACCACGCTGGTTCCCTGTCTAGTCGCGGGTGTATAGTCAGTGGGCCATTGGCACTCCTCTTCTCAGGTAGCAGTCGTGGTAGTTTTGGATCTGAAGATTGTTTTTGACTCGATTGCCTGACACTTTCTGGAGCTTTCTCCATCGCGGATGGTTTTCCATAAAGCATATCATTTTATTAAAGTTATATATCCGCTCTGGGTGTATACTGCGCATTTATGGACAGATGTCTCAAGTTCTCCAGAAGTAGCGCTCGACGGAGGTGTCCAGTCTCTTCTTTCCTTCACGCATGTAATGGAGGATCTGGAACGAGCGCTAAGAGGTTCGGAAGATCTTTAGAGCGGAGATTCTACCAGGTAGAATTGATATTGAGTATGCGGACGACACCGTTTTACCTAGTTATTCCGCAGTTAAAATGCGGACCATGCTGAATCAGTTAACTGATATGACAAGTCTGTGTTATTCACTTTGCACCTTCGAAGTGTAAAGTGTCGTTACAAGTTTGGATTGGCACTGACCCTGTGCTTGTTACTGTTGACAGGCCGCGGGAAACTACCGATCACTTCACCTCCTTAGGTGGTGTCATCTCGTCGGCTCGTAGTATTGATGACGTGGTGCGTTCGCCAACCCTCGTCACATGTAGTCCTTCCAGGTTCAACTTTGTGAGACAGGCCATAGGTGAGCAGTCAGACGAAAAGCAGATGCACTCAGGGGTGTATGTCGCACTAATGACCGCCTAGGAGTGTTTGGGTAATGAGGCACGATCCTATGAGCATACAACGGAACTATTTGTTATGGTTGTGGCACTGCTGTTTTCCGAATCAGGGGCAAGTGGGTTAGGAAAGATACCCTCAAGCCAAAAGCACTCCGGTAGCCGAAATGTTGACCATGACCGCTGACGCATTATCCAATACGGTTGAAGAGCATCCGGTATAATCCTAAAGCCTAACGTTGCTTCGAATACATCCACTGCGCGCATCGGAGATGTGAGTCTACGATTCTAGCACCGTTATCCACTTGGATTTATCTCAAAGTAACTTTCCACCCGAGCGCCTCTCAGGGTTTCTGGTGACACCGAAGCTGAATCTCATGGTCAAGCTAGAGTCGGAATCGTACTGAGTCCCAGAGCAGAGCAATATTTGCTCGACTGGATCTCAGTAAACAGTCGCGTGCGCACTGTCATACTCGATATCTCGATTAAAGTATGTCAACATAAATCAGAAAAACGTTGTATATTCATTATATCGGCATACGCTCCAATAGATGGCTGCTCGGATGCTACCAAGGATGCGTTCTACGAAGCCTTCGTTGAACTTCTGAAGCAGACTAAACACTCAGAGATCGTCATACTAGTGGGCGATTTTAATACTCACCTTGGTCGTTTCTTCAGGGGAGAAGCGGCTAGGTGGTATGTTTGGTGTCCGTGCACAACGCATTGACGATGGCGCAAGACCGCCGCAGCTGTGTGCATCCGACGGTCTCTATATTTTGAGAACCGTGTTACATGGGAACCCCAGTGTGCTTCTCAGCTGTGGGCACAGTTGGATCATATAGCAGTCAGTTACAGGTGGCTCCATTCTGTTAAAGGCTGTCGTGCGTTTTTGAGCAACCACCTGAACTCGGGCTATGCTGTTGTGCGTGCCCGTTTTGTTTTGTCACTTGCCCAGAAGTCATACACATAAATGCAAGAAAAGTAACAAACAGTTGAGGGAGAACGGTGCAAAGAACGATTATTCGGAAGTACTGGTGAACACATTGCTGGGTTCTACTTAGTTACGAGAACCTAACGAACATTGGAACCACATCACAGCAATTATGAAAACGTACTGTGAAGGGGTATGTTCCGAATGGGCTGTAAGGTTACGATAGAGCTAGATTTTTATCATCTCGATAAATCCTATGAACAAGCGTTGCTGGATTTCACGTGGCTCTGAATGTGATGACGACCGTCGAGAATTTTAACGTAAGGTGACTAAAAGCTAGCGTAGAGACAGTGAGTACTACTTGGTCGAACAGTCAAAAGAGATAGAACGAGCCTTTTTATCTGGAGGTAGCAGAAGACTTTTCCCTGATCCATGTTAGTACTGGACGTCGAGTCGATGTGAGATCCTGTGTAAAAAGTGGCTTATTTATGCCCAGCCAATCGCACCGACCTGACAGGTGGGCTGAAGATTTTGTAGGACAGTTCGGCTGGCCTGAACAAGACAGTGTAGACGACGGGACCCGAGTGGTCAGTTATTGCGTTCCAGACGGCCCTTTTTCGGAAGCAAAAGTGGTCCTAGAGTTGAAGTTAGTGAGGCATAACAAGGCTGCTGAACTAGGTCTCTTCTCTGCTTTCCTTTCCATGGATAGTGAGGAGAGGTTAATATCAGCACCGACGAAACTCCTCCGGACGATTTGGGAAACTGATAAGTATCTCGTGGTTGGTGTTTATCAACAGTGGTTCCCGTTTTGGAAAATGTGGCCTGAAGTCTATGTGGGAACTGCAAAGGCATCAGTTTAGAGTCTGTTGCGTCCAAGTTCCTCACCGACCCAATTTTACGTCGGCTCACTAAACCGAGAGGCATTCAGCTCTGTGAAGAACAGATAGGATTCCGGTCCGGTCGAAGGTGTGTTCATATTTTTACCTTGCGATGAATCTTGGAGCATCGGCCCTGTTATAGGCAGTCGACAGTCGTGGTGTTTTTAGACCCAAAGGTTGCTTTCGATTCGGTTGTTCGTACCCTTCTCTGTAACTGCCTTCTTGGCAAGGGAGTATCGGGAAAATCCGTGAATCTGTTGACATCATTGTATGTTCACTCTGTAGGTAGAGCAAGAGTTTGTGGATGTTCGTCATTTATGGTGGTGTTTGTCGAGGATGTCTGACCTCCCGTTTCCTGTCCATTATTGTCATGGGCAACATTTTGGAAGGTGAGTTTGAGGAATCCAGTGAACCTGATGTTGAGCTTCTTCCTGGCTGTGGATTGACCGACATAGAGTTTGGGAATGGTGTGTTATTTAGCCCCTCTGCCGAAGACATGCAGATCATGCTGAACAAGGCGAGTGACCGGGATGGTTTGCAAAGAATGTGCTTCGCATCTTCAAAGTGCAGTGTTGCTTTGAGACTGTGGCATTTCCATTCCCACGTTTCTTAGTGTTGACTGTCTATTTGAAACTGTGGACACCGTCAGCCTGTACCATTGCTGATGAGATATCAGCGAGGATAGCCAGGGCGCGATTTGCCTTTGTCAACCTGCGTCATCTGCGGCGTCGGAAAGACGTTTGGTTCTCGGTTAAAGGATCGGCGTATAGTTCTTAGACACATTCTGTTTTGCTCTGTGGTTCGGGAACACAGATTTTCCGCTACGAATGTATAAACAGACTTGCTGTGTTTGACCATCGTTGTCTGCACTGATTGGCCCACATCAAGTGGACTAATCGCGTAAGCAATACTGCTGTTCGCCGGCGAGTATTCTGGAACGTTCAGGATGCGCGACCAGTTGTTCAACTTATCGCGTTGAACAATCTAGGGTGGTTGGATCACGCATTCTGCATGAAGGGTGAGCGTTTGCCGTATAGGCATTATATATTGAGACCACTAACGGTTGGGTGATATCGCGTGGTTGTGAAGCAACAACGAGGCCACGAAATGTGGATATATACCACATCACTGTTATAGTGAGCGGCGACCCGAGCTTGATTACCTTCTGGCCAGGCTCTTGGCTGTTCTACTGATGATGATAATGATGTCTATGATAACTCTTTTCTCCGCCCGTTAGCCTGTATCAAATGCGCTGACTTTGTGAGCAACACGACAGTCCATCGGCGCATGTTTGGGAAACGTCTAAATACGTGATCGATAACTGAGGTAGTGAAAATGCAGTCTTTGTTAGCTAGGTCATGTACTCGGTATGCCGACGCTGTATCCGACACATCTATCCTTGTTCAGTGTGTTTGCTGATGGTTGAAAATAACCGCAAGAAGACCAAGCGATGACGTGATTACGACGTATGAAGGTTTTGACCTTTCAACTGGGCAAAGTTGGTAGGTGTCGTATACCCGGTTGTGGAGCCTGCAACCATCCACATCCTTGGTTGGAAACACTGATATGACGTTGTGTTGCAGTGATTTGCGAGTCTGTATCTGCACACTTGTTAGCTATTCCTTTTCATGAAGCCCGATCGTTTTTGTTTCGCTTTTCTGTTCTCATCCTCTGTTCATGTGTACATATTATTGTACAACTTCGTGGACGATTTTAAGGACCAACGGCGATCCGAGCCATTGTACTGACGGACATGGCTCAAACATGAGAATGAATGTATGAATGATCGATTCACTATAGACACCCTGATGTTTACTGTTTGCGTTTGGATTTCACAGTTATCACGCTTCCCCGTTTTTCTGTTTTTGTTTGTTGTATGATAGTTAGCCGTAGGTGTCACCTGCTGGTGTATTGCTGTCGGTAATGACGTCAATGTTTGTGGGAACTCCAGTAATAAAAGTCCTTTGTAAGTCCTCTTTCAGGGCATTACTTGATCGTTGACTGTATTGATTGTGTTTATCTTTATGGTTCACTTTCAGCTTCCAACCGGAAGTATTCTATAGAGCCCTGGTTATTTTGCTATGGTAACAATAATCACAAAATCGTCCTGGTTAGATAAGTATTTAGACAGTTATTCGAGAGTGACAGCTTTTCCACACGCAACATAATCGGTATTAATGTTATACGGTGTCTGTTGTCTCTTTGCGGACAGTGTTTTTATTTAGTTTGATAACCTAATATATTAATTTATATCCTTTAAACGAGCAATAACCTGTTTTTTCGACCTAGTACACGACAGGACGTGATTTGGTGGGACTTAGATCCACTCACGAGTCTCGAGAGAATATTGAGAATGTAAGGAAAATAGGCCGTAATTTCCGAGGTATAATGTTTGAAAAACTTGCAAAATACAGTAAGATGTAACATTATGGTCTCACTTAGTTTTCTTCGGTATACCTTTAGCATTAGTTAAACGTGTTCGTACGGATTCGGTTGCGAAACGGTAGCTAGCGGTTGCTTCCCAACGGTCGGCTATCTATCATTTTCCCTATTTTAGGTGCCGGATGGGCATCAGTTCATTGACGGTTGACTCGAAAATTTGTAGTCGCAAGTAATTAGCTGATATGCATACCGCATTTTGTGACTCATCTAATACGCCATTTGTTGTGACCTGATTCGGAGACGGCGCACTTGTCAGTCGTTGAATAAGTAAGGTATATTCTTTGGACACAAAGTAAAGGCCTAAGTCCGAGGGACATGATGCCGGCAATCTCACAACAGTTCCTATCATCAGTCGTATGTATACAATGCGATAAGCAGGTTGCGTTATATTTGAGAGACTGAAGTAACTCATCACTTGGAAAGAAACGGAACATAGAAAAGAACCAAGTACTGAACGTAATTTGAAAAGGTAAAACAGAGTCGGAAAAAAGCTTCGACTGATGCACTTGAACTTAGTGCACGTGGACATTTAATCAGTACAAAGTCATTGAAAGCGAGTAAGTGCCAAAAAGTTCGATAAACCCAGCCACTTAGCAGAACCAAATGCACGACGTCAGTGCACACAGAACAAACAGCTGCTGCATGACAGTTTGATTGGCTTATTACAATTAAGGTCAAACATGGAATATACTGAACTTTTACCGGTTTCCCATTGAATTTCTTTCAATTTTTTTCCTCTCTCGGTTCCGTTTGTCGTTTTAAAATCGTTTGAAACAATGAGTCCTTTTATTGGACTCTTCACCGCGTTCTTAAAACAGTCAATTCGGACGTGCAATTGGACGGGTAGAATGTTGCAGGTCAGAGGGTCACCACCAATCAAGAGATACAGTCTGAGTCAAAACATTCTGCGCACACAGAACTGGTCTGTGATGTCTGATCAATAAAACTTTATTATTAACTAGCAGTTTCCGGTTTTGGTTGCTTTTTGAGGTCAAAGTACTGCCCAATTTGGTGTATGTTGTAATAAAGGCCTTTGTTTAATGGATTACGAAGTCTAGCCAATGTAAACCTGTGAAAAGCACATGAATTTTTCTGCCTCTCATTTTAAATACGATTCGAAACGATATTGAGGTGGGTTTATGAATTTCCAAAGTTAATCTTGTGAATTTTGAAATGACTTGCATGTGAAACTTGATCCGGTTCATCATGTATTTGGCTGCAAATAACCTTACTTCAACTGTTTTACGTGACATTATTATTCGATTCCACTGTGTCTGTCGAAGGGCACGTACGATGTTTTAGAAGTAGCTACTTGCAGGAAAGGAAGTGTATTATCATCACCATCGTCGTCATAGACAGCAATACATCAGTGGTTCTTACTGATGCTTAACTGCCATAAGGCGATACTGTGGAACTGTGCCAACATTTACTGCGTCCTCCGCCTCAGCTCCCATCTAGGCGGAACCTCGTAAGGATGTTCAGTGTGCAAGTCAAAGCGGCACAATATGAGTTGTGGCTACTCTCTTTCATAGGCCACTAATTACAAAGGTAGTGCGAAGGTTTAACTTGCGGGTTTCCTAAGAATGGCCTTCACAAAGAGATCGTACCTTGACACGGTGTAACGGCTCGCGCCTCTGGATGACCTGTCGAGCTAAACGGGATGGTGTCATGCTCACTTCGACAGGTAGACCAACGAGCAGAAGTCTGATGAACTTCAATGCCCTGGCCGTCCAGCTTAGGTACTGAAAGTAGGTAGGCATCCTTCTATTCATATGACTCCACGGCTGCAGCTATCGGTTACAGTGGGGTAGGTATAGTCACCGGCACAGCGACTGCAATCACGTTGATGGGTTGGGTTCCCGTTAGCAATGGATTTCCCGCCATCTACCTGGTAGGTTTTATCAAGACCTGCTTCAGAAACGTCGATGAAGTTGGTCCAGCTAGCGTGGACGACTGAGAACTTTCCTGTGTGCTGAAGTCATTCGGTAGTGATTCTCATATTCCAGAAATGAGTCGCGTGCCCTCGCGAAAACTTGGGGGATTTTCATGGTCCTGGCATCCAGTACATATTGTCAGCCCACTATAGTCCAGACGGCAGAGCTTAGGGGAACAGGCAGATTCTTTCTGGACGAGGACCTATTGACCAAGGTTTCATCTTACCAAATTCTAGAGCAACGTTAGGATGCGTTCAACTTAGTAGATAGTTCCACGCTTTTAAGGTCGTCTAAACACAGGATTGTTTCGAACAACTATGTAAACGTATCTTAGAGGCGTTACTCACATAGCCTGCCTCAGGTTAAATGCTTGGCGAACTGTCTGGTGGTGTTTAAACTGTCTACATTCGCCTTGTCGTCCAATTTTGTCGTAGTTGGAGCAATGGATGACCGTCTTGGCAACTCGCTTAATGCAGGCACAGACCTTCTACTTGGTGGTGGACTTATTGTTCTCGACTACGCTGACGATCAGATATTTCTGTTTGACGGTTTTCAAGCAGCACAAACGCCATTTCGCTCCTTGACAGTTGGTTCGGACTGCGTTTCGCGGTCTCACATTTCAAGACGTTTTCGGAGGATTGCTGTGATTACGTAGATCTAATGTTGGATAATCTAGTTTTGGAAGTTATTGACCGATTTGTCTATTTAGGTAGGCAATGTATTGAGAGTGAAGTGAAAGCTCGTATCTCCAAGGCTAGGTCGGTATCCGCTAATATAATACGTTTCTGGCAACAGAGGGGGCATCTCTGAGTTTTTGTAGTCCGTTGCTTGTTAAGTGTGAACCACCACTGTATTGCTGTCTGTGGTAATGCTGATAAGTATGGTTTGACGGTTGAAATTATCTGTCAGAAAGTTGAACCTTGTGATTCGATCAGTACTCATGACCAGCTTTTGGGTCGGATGATCTAATTTACGGTAGGCGATGATACTGTAGATAAGCTATAGTGTTTAGTACAGGACTCCAAAACCTGAGGCCCACGGGCCAACTTCGTTCCGCGGTTGCAACATACTGTTACATCGATTGTCGGCAGTGCCTACATGTGCCTCCAACTCTTCTCAAAAATGAAACAAAGGGTTTACAAGCCTAGTTGACTGACTCTCTTTAACTGTGTTCTGTATCTTGCCTCATCTAGTTTGCCGCCTGATATTGAGGGACGTTTCCTTGGCAAACACCGTCAAGCGCCGCACGAATTCGTTTCATTTGTGACTTTACGACTCAAATTATTTTCAGTTATTGACTACTTATTGTTTTTCTGGTGTTTTTCCTTCCTGTTACCTTGGCGTCGTTGTCAGATCCGTGCACCACATCGATTTTGAGTGTTCTGCTAGCTTGGACTTCGGTTCTGTCGTGTCATAGATCGACAGGGCTTCCGAATTTTATTGTTACTCTTTGGGGAGCTACTTATGGATTTTGTTGACTTAAAATATATACGCGTATCAGTTTCCTAAATGAAGTAGACAGTTGAACTGACTACCGGTTATCCGTCACAACGAAAGTGGACCTTGATTCGGCGTGCGGCTTGTGCATCTCGATGATCTATTAGGCTAAACTGGGCAGTGCGACGATGATACCGGTAGAGTCACCCATATCAGGCAGGTCAATAGGTAGAGGTCTGACAAACCACTGTCTCCCGGTTTTCCAGGTTCGGGATTGGAAGAAGGTTGACATCTTTTTCTGGAAAAAGTACTAGTTTGAGTACACTGCCACGTACTCTCTGCATTGCGGTACAGGGTTTTGAGCCAAAGGTTTTGGTTCAGAATGTCAACCGTTCTTCTGCCTAGGTCTGGGTGAGTCGACAGTTGTTAATACTGGTTTATGCGTGTCATCCATCTGTTATCACAACTGAATGGTTTGACTAGAGTTATGCATACACCTCCTAATCGTTAGTACCCAGGGTTCTTATTTTGTCGAATCGGCGCATTGTGTTTGACCACATAGGGACTAAAGGGAACACATTGTTGTCGAACGCTAGGCACCAGGCGACCAGGTTTCCTTATTCTGTTTTGGTCATCATAAGAACACCATTGTGCTTATTTCCACTTGTGTGCACACGTCTTAAAGCTGTGCAGGTGGAGGAATCAGTTATCATTCGCTTTCTTCACTTCATTTCGAAATGTGATTGTACTTCTGCAGTTCTTATCTGTAAACTTCTGTCGAGTCTATTTGTTGTCACACCACTGTGTGTTCCTCATGCCTCAGCTCACTTTCGTCTGGTCCGTAGTACACTGCACTGAATTTCATCCGTAGTCCAAAGGCAACTGTACTTACTCTGTCTGACTTATGCTGTAAGAACTCAAAAAGCTATTGTCTGAATTAAGGCACCTTAGTATAGTCCGAATCGCCTTACAGGAGAAACCTATCGGTTTTACTAGTTGGGTTTCTATCGTTGAATGCCTCGCTTTGTGCATTTGTGTTTCATCTGACAGGAAACCTGTTTTCAGTTCTTTAAAATCGAGCTGTTTTCGTTCATTTTTATTTCAGGACCATCGACACCCTCTATGGCTTGTGCGGCTGTAGGTTTGCTCGCTCTTATTTCAATCTCGTCTGGACGGTTTAATAGTATACTCTTCTGCTTCGCTGTACAATACTTGTTGGTATCAAAGCTGAAAAGCCGTTGTGACCAACACATCTCGCAATCGATACCAACACATAACCGCTAGTAACTGTCGCATGTTAGGTTTCTTTTTCGGAAGTACAGTTGACTATCGGGATACCATATTGTAGCAGGAAGTCGCTCAGTAACTGCGCGATCTTCACTGCCCAACTCGCACGTGTTCACGCTACGCGAGCGCCCTCGTCCATGAACCGGAATTTAAGTCCACAACGCAGCGGCGGTTTCCATTAGCACGTCGTGTGCACTTCGGCCTGGTTTTGTGCGTGTGACTGATGCTTTCTGTTGTGGGATTTTTGCTTACCATTTCCCACTCGTTAGCCGGATTCCGTTGAGTGATGACCCGTTCAGTCGGCCATGTTGTCCATAATCCATCCGCTATGAGCTGTCGCCATATCTCACCACCGCATCGAGATATTCCACCAACTGTTGAAATAATCCGATTTGGTCATCCATCACAACGTGTTTCGAGCTGATTGATTATTGTGCGTGTTGGCATCCCAAAATGACAAATTAACCGACTAAGGGAAAGTTTAAAAAAAACGGTGACGATAAACTTCCTCACCGACCAACATTCTTTGAGAGGAATACTTATGCCTATCAAAAATAGCCATCTCGGGGGCAACTTACCATAAGTGCAATGTCAAATGAGCTGTTTAACTTGCAGATAATGTTTAAAGCAATTATGTCCCCGGATACATTTAGAACACGCATGTAGAATTACGTAAGGTGTACTCTGCGGAGACATTTTGACCGATCTCTTCGGTTACGATACACGAACTATGATCAGTTAACATGCATTAATTTGTATAAGCGTAAAATTGGAATGAGTCATCAGCTGTAATAGGAATAGCACACAGCACCAGTCACGTTCGAATGAGCCATCACTAGTTAAAAACAAACGAACAAAATTCAAATTTCAAACTGGTCGAGTAAGAAACTAATGATGCAGACAATATCGGTCTTTCAGCAAGGTACGCGGAAATAAACGAAAGCTAATAGGCCGTCTGAGATAAAACTTAACACAAGAGAAGGAAATAAACTTATGTAAACGGTACAACCAAAACGAATAATACAGGCTCATGATTGTCTAATCATAACACCGTGGTAGTGATAGGTTAACTACCATTTGCTTTTGTACACAAAGGGAAGGTTTGTATCGGTGTATCGCTGGTGAATCTGCATGTGCAACATTTTTTGTTGTTTTTGTCTTCTTATTCGTTTACTTCGTATGTTTGCAATTATTTATTAACCTGTCTTCGTCAATTCATCATCATAGACAGCAATACACCAGTGGTTCACACAGATGTTTAACTGTCACACAACCACGAATAAAAAACAAACCCTGTTTAGGAAGAGAGAAGGAAAAAGGGAGGGACCTAATCACTAAAAATAGCTACGTCTATATTCAAGCATACAACATCAAGGCGCCTACACCTTGCAAACAAACAACTATCAAAATCAACGGCAACCTGGACTATTTTCTCATCGTTTTGATTCGACGATGGATATATGTGTTTATTTTTTTTTGTCAAGGCTTGCCAGTGTACTGTATCGTGGTGGTAAGCTAGGACTGTGCATCACAGTGCCAAAAACTAATGTTACTTCGATTCTTCATTATCTTCTGGTCCTTGCCTTAATTAAACATGCCTTGTGCGCATATCTCGACACGCCTGCCTTAAGTGATCAATATTGCAGACGTTTTTTTCTTACAGTGCCTGTTCTGACTTGGTTCGCCTCTAACCCATGTACATGTACGCGTGGTTTTGTGCTTCAGGTAGCGCGGCAACCACGCGTCTCTTCATCGTCGCTATTCACACATGCAACCGGTCCACAGTGGCGCATACTTTTCATGCCTCACTATATAATGCTGTGTCTAAACTCAAAATTGTTGTGATGCAGAAAATTTCACCTGAGTACCACAAAGACTCAAAGTCGTGGTCTTACATGTCACCTACTCAAGTCTTAATAACTATACTCTCTATGTCTTTCGTGTGAACTCTTGATTCAGTTTGACTTACAAACTTTAAATGCAGATTTGCAGGCTAACCTGTCATATCAGCTGCACGTCAAAACTAGCGGTAACTCGGTTATAACTACACCTTATTACCAGTTGCACTGCCGCAATCTGGAGCCCGATTTCTACTACTGCTCTTGTTTAAGTATGAGCAACCTGGAGACATCTAGTCCACGTATGCCTTTGTATGTCGCGTGAGAGTGAATAAATTGTCTTGTTAAAATCGGAAACCTAAGTTTATTGACCCATGTTGATGCTAACGAATATGTTCTCTCTTTGTCTGTGCATTTTTTGCTGTCCATCCTCCGCTGTTTTCTCCTGACGTACGATCTTTATTTATGTTCAGGTAATTACTTCCATGCTGATTTGGTTCTGGCTTCAAAGGAGAGCAAACTTCACAGTCATGCTCGGCGGCGACGTCGGCAGTTACATTCTATCGCTTCACAGAAGCGTGCCCACAGCCTGACCAGCAATACTAATACCGCGGGGATATTTCGCACTTCGGCTGCCACCGCTTGCGGAGACGGCTATCTACATGTGACCAGAGATCGAATTTGTTTCACTACCGGTCCCGGCTGTGCTCGCCCACGCTTGCTAGCCACCTGGAGCTTTGACAATGACGATTTGGTCCAGTGTGGTACTGCTCGTGGGAAACACGTCGATGATTTGGACGATTCAGATGACACGAACCAGGCCTCTTTGTTTTTTCTCACCGCATCTCCCAATCATGCGGATGCACCTGGCAGCCATTTGTTTATTTCTGGCCGAGCAGCTGAATTGTGTGAATGGATCGAGGCCAACAACAAGGGAGCAGTCTACCAAGCTGAATGGCGCCAGTTCACTTCGCTTGCTGCAGTGAGGGATCAGCCGTTTTCGTCATCTTTGCCGAACTCGTCTTCTCCGATTGAGCCGCTTGGTGTGTCAGGCGTTTCTAACCATGACTCTTATTCGACCTTGTTATGTTCAGCCGCACTGTCCGGGCGCCATTTTCAGACTTGCTGCCGGTGCGGATTGCCAAGCGAATTGGAAAAAGAGAATGAGAGAAGTGAACGTAGTTCGGAATTGGATGCGGTAAGTGTAAGAGCGTGAGGATGCTTCTCTGTTCTTATGGTCGCGTCCTCGAGGAGAACTTTGTTTTTGCCTTTTTTCAGATCATGTTCACTTGCTGGTTGGTTACGTTCACGATGACCGGGGTTCGAACTGATGCATATGCTCGAACCAATCCGGTCATCTTAAAGCGATTTTCTCTTAATTTCAAATTGTGGTGACCGAGCTGCGTTACTCCTCGACTTGTGATAAGAAGATTGCCGATTTGACCGTCCATTTTCTTCGTTGGTGAGCTCAAGTGTGACCGAAACCAGTCATGGTAATAGATGGAAGCAAGTCAGCTGTTTTGCGCTGTGTCACTGGTTACTTGTTTGCGAGTAACTTATTAGATTGTCTGTATGCAAGCAGCAGGGACCATTTTGATTATGAATATTACGACAAGTGAACATCAGCACTCTCGTCGTACAATTCTGAGTTGTTTCTGGCTATTAGGAAAACTACTGGAGAAAATGGAAGCTAAGCTCATCGGTATGGGCCGGGGGTGAATTATTGGCTACCATAACTCTCCGAAACAAACAGATGAGGGTTCATTTATTTACGTGAGAATTGTTAATGCATATTGTAACAGAATGTCGCTCGTAAAGAACAGTTATCTACTAGTTGCTTCATTTTTAGTGTTCTTCGATGTCATTGGTTTACTTTTCGTGTTACACGATTCGCCTGATCGTGGCTCAGTTTGTTTACATTTATCCTGTAATTGACTGTACGTTGTAACCTTGTGTTTGGTGGGAGTCACGACCTAAAACTACCCTACCACCGTCCCTGGACGCATTTTGGTACCGAATTCTCGTCGTTCTGACTGAGGTGGTTCTTTACTTATAACAATTCTTTCATTTCGAGAATTTGGCTCTCATTGATCTCAGACTTAATGATCCGTTTGGGTTACCCGTGGGTTATGACGCGAACGTACATTTCTCAAAGCGTTGTATGCTTCATGAGTCACTTTATTTCTTTCCGGAGGTGTCCTTACCGAATCTCTCGAAGGTCATGTGGTCTGATCACGTGATTGTAGTTTCAAGCCGTCCTTCCGGGCGAAATTCAAGGTTTGTTTTGGTTTTGTAAATTGGTCCCCAAAACTGGCTAGTGGATGTCGTTTAAAGCTCATGGCAACACTACTTGGTCGCTCACGTGGTCTAAGTTGCAAATCTTATGCTGCGTGACACTTGATGAACCACAGGTTGAGGCCAGTTTGGTGAATTGGAATAGGAACAGTTCAATCTTGTCCTGACTCTAACTCGATTTATAAAAATATTCTTTTTTTAGGGAATCGGGCTTATACGTCATTTTTCGTACGACAGTTAATCATGTAGCACAGTTCTATCCTATTTTTTGTTCTCCACAGTGGAACACTCTTGACGATTAAGTTACGTAACTTGTAGGGTGCGATTTTTGTTTTTGAGTGTGAAAGATAAAACTATCTCCTTTCAGTTCCGCGCGAGATGTACCATCTTCAGTTTACGGAACTACGGATGTATGTGGAGCCCTTTTTCTAGTGATGGGACCTAATGCGACCCAGACTTCCTGATTACCCATACCAAGTGCTGTGAGACACCTACATTTGTCCTTTGGTATTGGTGCACGAATTACCACAGCCACCAAGGAAAGATAAACACTGTTGAGCACAACGCTCAGAGGAATGATGCGACAAACTATAGTGACTCAGATAAGGTCGTTCCCTCCTTTCAAAAGACCGACTGTAAAGACGGCAGTTCTGTTACACTCATAGGAACCTAGAAGTACGGCCTATCCCACAAGCATTGACCCTCCATGTACAGGAACGTCGGACGGAAGGGGATGTTAAAAAAACTGGTAATCCAGAAACGCACCCACTGACATGCATGAACCAGCTGTGACTAATCTCGCTTATGCCATTATCGAGTGAAAAGCCGTCTTGCTTTTTCACAAAGAACCTTGATCA
>JTDE01001355.1:118425-132898 GCA_014338405.1 Paragonimus skrjabini miyazakii | reverse complement strand
TAATCGTACGTGATAAACCGTGGCTACGTACTCTCAACGCGCAGTTAGATGGTAAACACGACATCGATAGGTGTAAGTACATCCGCGGCAAACCGACTTCAGACGCGTGCGGATGCTTGGCGTAGTCTGTTTAACGCCTTTCAATGCCAGCATATTAAATCTCCATTTCTGATCCGAAACTCCTGAGAACTACATTTCTGACGTGCACACTAGTGGATGCTACACTTCTGGAGTTGTACTATACACTATGACACATTTAAGCTTTGATATCAGCCAAGTTGGCTTAGGGTTGCGCGTGCAGCAGTCTTTTTCTGGCCTGTTCATAGTGCACCTATCTTCACAATACAGGCGCGATTAAGTTGTTCAAATCTGCCCATCCCCAGCAGGATAATAAACTTGTAACCTGTAACTGCCAGTTCTGGCACGGTCGACTGCCGTTCGAAGGGACGCAAGACACACGACTACCGCATCACGGAGAGAACAGGTATATACCTCCAGCTGGTGGTACGTGCGTGCCTTTGTTGTGTTCTTAGGGAATAATCTGCAAGATTTAAGTCTGACCTTACAAACTAAAGCACTAAAGTTCCGGGACGTATCAGAAGCGCATTCCAAATCAAGAGGTGGACCTCCGTGTGTTTTCTGTTTTGCGTACAGTTCGGATAACCGGTCGAAGTGACGGATTGACTGTGTATCTCTACACAGATATCCGCGTAATTCTACTGAAGCTTACTGACTGATTATACCTTATTCTCAATCCTTCAAACTCATTTCACTCACTGTATGCGTCATCCATCGGGTAACTGCTCCACTACCGGATACATAATGAGACTGTATCAGATCACACCTCTTCGCTGCGACAACTTGCTCAGTCCCATTTTGTTACTCCCACGTTGCCCGCCAAAGCCACGTTTAAAACGAGTCATTAAGAGGTTGATACACGTGAAATGGTTATTTCCATGCGTTTGGACGGCCAAGCATCTCATCAACATTATCAGACCGCCCGCCTCCAATCATTACCTTAGTGAGGGTCGAGAGACTACCAGCCGCACCTGGCACAATCGTCCCCAGGTTGCCTCACGAAGTTATTCGGACTTGTGGCATGCTTGATCGTGTCTGAGCAGCTATATCAAGTCTCATGGACCCCGCCAAGCAATGCAGTCAGAATTGTGAGACTGCTCAACTTCTGTGAGCACGGTGTGCGTATATCTTTTGAAGCAACATGAACACACCATTGTTCCGTATGGTTGATAGTGAAGCTGTTTTCGACAAATTCGCCCCCAACTTCTCCATCGGCGTACGTACTTTGTTGTTCCACTTGGTTGGAAAATCTTCAAATGCAAGTGAAGTACCCCTCTTTAGTACTAAGGAGGTGTACAGATACGCTAATCAATCTAATCTCGGATTTGTATACAACTGGTCGAATTATGGAACTTTGAGAATATACTGCCACTTCTCTGATGTACAACAGAAGTGGGCAAACAAACGCAATTCTTTGCCCGTTGGTTTGTTATCGTGTCTTCACAGTTTTGAAGAACGGCACTAACTGTGGCGTTTGAAGTTACCTTGACTCGCGATAATCATTAATTCCGTTACAGTTTGGCCTCCTGAGTGGCCACTCCTGCTGGCAATGTGTGATTCTTGATCGGAGCAGCCGATGATCTGACACCAGTGATCATTGCCCTCCTAGGCTTCACGAAAGTTTTTGTTAAAGTGGACTGCATTTGACTGACGGTTTTATGCTAAGTTTGACAGGTAAGTTCTGCATGCTCACGGCTACAGTATTGTCTCACAGCTTGCGTATATGCTGTCAGGGTCAACGGTATATTTTTTTTACTCCAATCTGTGCACCTACCGGAGCACCTTAGGGTTCAGTACTAGTGTAGCGAAAAGGCGTCCAATAAAGCACAATCTTTATTGTCCAACATGCTAGTTCACATGCTACGCGCGCGCTCGCGTTTATGTGTCAGCATTCCAGTCCACAACACCCCCAGGTTTCCGTTCACGCGTCGTGTGTGTGATCGGCGCCGTCTATCGGGGGGTTTTCCGCCTACCATTCTTCGTCCATTGGTCCGATTCCGTTGAGCGATGGCTCGTCCGGTCGCTCATGTTGTTCTCCATCTATCCACACTGGGCTTTGATCGCATTCTACAGTGGTGTCGAGATATTCTCCCGAGTGTTGGAATAATCGAACCTCCGATTTCGTCGTCCATTTTATTTTGCCTGCCATGTCTCGCCCGTTGGTCCGATCCGGTCGAGCGATGACTCATCCGACTGCCCCCGTCGTCCACCATCCGATCGTTGAGGGTTTGTGGACGTGCCTGTCTTCCGCGTTGAGGTACTCCGCCGAGTGTTTGAATACTCGCATCTCCGGCCTGGCAATCCACCACACGGGTTACTGTTGTTTTCGGTGTTTGTCAATACCCGTCCTGATAGTACCGAATCTTACACCCTCGTGCACGTAGAGGGAAAGAGGGTATGGCGTGCCTTGTGATCTACCCTGGACGCAGATATTTTCCAGTGACGTGGAGTTCGGCATATCTACGCATATCCGGTTTTCGTACAACACTGCCCAGTCAAAAATCGTGTGTATTAGGCATGACAGTGTCAGCTGGTATCGCGTTTGAGTTGCTTCCTTACTCGCGGTTGCGCTTGAACGTGCACTTAGAATCTCTGTAGGTATTTACCCAGTCGCACATACCTTGACGCCAGTAAAAAAAAATCCGGTCGGCCGGCTGAACTAATTAATGCGCCGGGAAAATTCCCCGGTAATGTTTTACTAATCTCCTGGGAACATTATTACGATTGAGGATAAACATTCAGATGTACGTCTGTTGTTAAAACAAGTATGCGGCAGCCTTCGGCACCTTCGAGTGACGTGCTCTCAAAAGGTTCGAAAAAGCAAGGACATACCCATGTAAAGAGTGCTTCAAATCATCGGAGCTGTTTCAGAAGGACGCTTGAGGAAACCTTCATTCTGACCTTCAATAGTCTACGCTCTATCGCCATTTCAGTCAAATGCTCTTTCATGTTACCGACTACGAAATTTTGAAATGTTATCACCATAAACTAATCATACCACGGAATCACTTTGTCTTCAGAATTTCTCTATTTTAGGTTGTTTTACCACGGGAGCTGTTTGTGTAAACTAGGCTATGGGGGCGGCTGCTACCATGGTCGTTTCTGTCTGTTGACCAGCCATTGACACTGGCCACTCTGCTCTTATTTATCATTTTTATATTTTGGCTTACTAATCGCTGTTAGCTTCCCCACCGTCTTTATCACAATTACATTGGGCGTTAACATTATCGTCACTTATTATTTCCAATCTGGTTTTGACCCTTATACGGATTATCTACTCTCCACGTTTTTGTTCACCTCAAAACATTGTCCATTCCCAAGATGCCCGATCACTATCGGCTGCTGATATCAAACACTATCCACTCACGCATGATTTCAGCAATTCCCACCTTCTGGATAGATGAGGAACAACCCAGTACCTATATCACAGCCAAAATTGTTAATAATCTGTATAATCTCGAACCACAGGACGCCGGTGAAACACTTCGAATAGGAGAAATCATACTGGTATTACACTTTACCCCTCGCCGGTAACCAGCGAGGCGCGTGAACTTCTGCTTGTGAAATTAGTGACTATCGCTTGGTTCAAACCGTCAGAGCACTAGTTCTTCCTAATCGCGAAAATAGTTCGTCAAACTCTTCTGTCTCCCATGTTGTGTACCAGTTCACTTGCAATTGCAGTGACATTTACATAGACAGAACAGATCGACAACTATAACTGCGAGTCGCCGAACACATCCCGAAGTGGTTGAAACAACTGATAACGCACCAGCCTCAACTTAGTGCACTGACAGCTCGAAATCCAACATCATCGATTGCTAAACACGTCATGACAACAGGTCACCAAGTTGCCCCATTAAACTCATTCAAGATACTGTTGCGCAATCGATACCCAAAGTTATTGGCTTTCTGCAAAGCGATGCTCATCCGACGTTGTGTGCACAAAAGTGATTGAGACAACCTATCGGGTTGTCATGGTCGTAATGATATAATACTTGGTGTGCTTGTAGGCATGTCTAGTTCCTGTTTGTCCTTATCTGTATGATGCATATAACTGGCATGTTTTACGTTTTCGATTGATGAGAGGAAACGAAATATTAACATGTCGCAATATTTGTCTTCTTCCTGCTCTGATAAACAGGACATTTGTAACTTACTTAATGATGGGCATAGTCTAACAAAACGGCGAGATAGTACATCACTGCATTACGTCATTGTTTCGTGCTAACGCATGACCGCCATAAACTCATGAAAAGAAAAGCAGGCATTACCCAAGAGAATAAAAGAGACGGAATGTAAGAGACTTAACTATTAACTGTGTATAAATTCAAGCATTCGGTATTAAGGTGCATACGCCTAGTAGACAAACACCCGAACTACAGATGGAAGTTAAGCATAATCAGCGAGACACCCATCTCAGTTGAATTCTGTGACCACCTACTCCATGAGTCACGAGGACCCGTCCGGGAAGACGAGCGCGACCTAAGATGGTTAACCTCTGGATGATTGACTTCAATATTGCACGCCAGGGCGTATATTTTGTCCACCATATGCCTTATGCCAGTCGACCGCAACATCAGCAGAATGCTGGATGTGACAGACTACTAGCCTGTATTCAGGTACTCTACCCATCGAGGTGTGTGCAAACTTAAAAGTTGAAGATAGTAACTCGTTTAACAAACTACCACATACCCACTTTTGAATTACTTTTTTACTAACTCGTTGGTGCCACCTGATGTGACGGGTCGAACTCAGACATTGATGGTCAAGTTCCTGAAACCTGTTCACACTTCTGCCGCAAGTGATCAGGTTTTGCAGCCATGGCCTGGCGCACTCCTCACATTTGCCCTCACTTTTCCGAATGATGCCTCTTTGTCACCAGACATGTCCTAGGTTGAGGATTACCACCCTGGTCTTGGGAACACAAGCTTCTGTTTCATACCGTATACTCTAGTCGATGCTGACAATTTGCTGATTGTACAAACCGGTCAACAACCCTCTTAATTTGACTATCCAAAATTAAATCTACGTAATCCCAATAGCCTTTTAGGAGCACTTTGGACTTTGAGGCTACAAAGCCTATTCCAAAGTAATTAACTGAGCCCGACGTAGCGTATAGCATTGTCTGCGCTGCTTGAAAATTGTCAAGCAACAACCTATCTTCGGCATAATCATGACACTCAGTCTTCCATCAGGTGGGGGTGGGTGTACGCAGGCATCTCGTGAGCGCCGCAGACAATCTTACACTATTTCATCTATGATAAAATTAAACAAAAACGGTGAAAGTGGACAACTTTGGCGTATATCGCTCTTGGCGCCAAAACTGTCATACACCATTGACCCTAGCCTAAGTTAAATTATGATACTAAGGCACCTACAATATGTGTATATGATTGTTCGGCACACCCCTGTGTTTAAGCAATTCTAAAAGTGCAAGTCAGTCGACTGAATCAAACGCACCTTCGTAGCCAAGATACTGGCAGGTGTTATCCCAGGGCACGTATGGTGCTGCCTCAGTACACGTCTGGAGTGCTGTTTGGTGGAACGGCAGAAGTCAACTGGCAGATGTGATCTGCATTGATAGTGGTCAGCCATGGCTTGGAATTCCTACATAGTGTATTCTGTCAGCTGTGCTTGACATCCGCACGCCCAGCTCCAGTAGCTCACGATTGTCACGCGCACGACGAAACAGGAATACCGCCTTGACCATCGCGGTCACCAGCTTTCACCCCCGTTGAACATTTGTTAGGCCTTTCGGATTGAAAAGTAACTGAGAACCAGCCACTCCTCTTTGTCATATCTAACAGTTAGATTGATCAAATTCTGATCAAACAGATTTTGGCCGGCATACCGTGAACTGTGTAGGTACTGTGATATATACTGGAACTCTTGACCGTGATAGCTTGAGGACCCACTAACAAATAACGATATCTCAACGATAGTCAATGAGAAGGTTAAATCAAATAGTTTGGATCTTTATTGGTGGTATCGGTGTACAAGCTTAATTCAGTGGCGCTCGTCCGGACCGTGTCCTGTCCTGTTCAGTTGTGTTATTCTTTGTTCCGATCCGGGTCCAACCGCGTCACGCGTGCCTGTGTATTGACCGTACTGAATCACATCCAGTTGGAGCGTTCCAATTGGCTGAGTGTGCAGGTGGTGACCGCGTGCACGTGCGTTCCGATGTGGAGGGAGGTTTTCGGGCCGATGGATGTGTGGTGTGCATGCACAGGTTGGGACAGTGAGCGTCACTTAGTCTCAGGCTTGTCACGTGATGCGCCGCGTGAGAGGGCGAGACGACGGCTACAGATCAACCATATTTTGAACGTGTGAAGTACTCTTCTGAAGGTAAAACATGTTGGTTTGTGGAAGTGTACTATTTTCGCAAACGTTACCCTATTTTCACTCACCGTTTTCATCGCACGCCGACAGCGCGTAAAGTTTTGCCAGAGTACGTTTTTTGATCTCATTGACTTTATTTTGATTTCAATCAAAGCATCTCGTATTTTCAACTCAACAGTCTGAATTATAAATTTTACAATCGTTGCCTCAAGCACCGATTGCCTAATCTGCTTCTTTGGAGGGTTGAACAGTTTGTGACATGGATATACATTATTTACGAGTTGCGCCAAAGACGCAACTCCAGTTCAGTACTTTTCGAAAGGGATTGGCTACAGGTCTGTATGAATACGAAAAACCGTATACGAATTTGAGTGGTTTGCAGTTTGTGTTGGCTTATTTGCCTGTGACTAACATGACGGGTCTTAACTGAGTGATCTTCAGAATTTAATTTGAATCATCTTGTAGAGCGCTATGTACTCCATATGATGGAATTCTTGGTATGTCGTTTATTTAAACCGTTCCTCAAGTATAATTTCAACTTTTACATCAGGTTTTAATTGGATTTTGCTTCCAGCCACATCGCCCTTGTCACCTCACCCAAGGCAGTCGAGATTTTCTTCATCAATTCAGTACGGAATCTGCGTAAGTTCATCTGTGAGGCAGGTTTAGATAGTTTGTATGTTTTTCGGTTTGCTGACTTCTACCACGCCTAATTTGAATGAAGTCACTTGTTCCCGTTCTTGTGGGCTCCACTTCTGGAAGAACATGAAATCTCGACCGTTTTTTAATCGTTACGTGTTGGACAGTACGGTAACAACAGCACATTACCGTTCCCTCCATCCGTGGTTTTATTAATAATTTAATCATACTGTTTGTTCGTTAGCCAGGTATACTTGTTATAGGATTTATATAATAATCTTCATTACGCACCTGATCTGTCCTCAAGCTAGTGTTTGCTGTGGCAAATGGGTAATCCTCTTAAAAGCTAACTCCTATCCTGATGTGGTTCCACTTCGTATTTTCTCGTTGTCATACTGAAAGGTTAGGAAACTCGTGAAAACTTGATATCTTGTGGTTTTCGTTGTTAGCGTTTAACTAAAGCTAGAAGTCTGTATCCTGTTTCTCGCAACCACAAACTGTTAGATACGGCGCCAGGAACAATGGTCGTCATGTATCGTTCATGCCATTACAGCTGCACAACCTGTTCCGTAACCAACCTGAGGACAAAGATGGCTGGAGCCATCATTTCACTGATGTGCATTTTATGTTTTGTTTGTTTATTCATTTGCTTGCTGCGGAAATCGAGGGGCTTTTTGCAGACTCAGGCACGCATACTCATGTGCACATATTTTCATTTTGTGTACACTTGATTAATAATCGATAAATTCTGTACTAAGGCCTGGTTGTCTCGTATCATTTTAATTAGTATCGCACGTTTTGTCTCCGTATATACGTGTACATATATCGGAATTCAAACGACTTCACCCAAGTGGGACCGGTAGTGACAAGTCCACAGAAGGATCTACGAATGCACAGATACTTGTGTGCAAAGGTAATGCTATCTCGAGTGCCAACAACATGTGGCATTCACTGTAAACGCGTGCACGAGTATGTCTGTTATACAACACAGTCTGCTTTTGTCCATGTTCCCATAATTTGGTCTTTATCTGTATATATATAATATATATTATATATATATAGTGATGGTTCCAGGAATACAGAAATGAAGTAGTAGCTCAACCCTAGAGCTAGCTTCGACGCAATAGTAATAGCAAGCGAACTAGGCAAAGTAAGAAATTTTATTCCTCGAGCGCACTTGTACAACTTATAGTCAGCAATGTAATAAAACAACAGTAATGAGAAATAGGTTCAGTGACAATCACCACATCCTCCGCAGTTCAAATGAAAGTCCAGGCAGTAGTGTTGACGTTGCTTCTTCTTCACACGTTCAGGAATTCTTGTCTGTGCCGGGTCGATTGCAGATACTCTTTCAGTAACTGACTGCAAATCTGAAACAAACTCAGAAACGGAACTTTCAGTGTCAGGAGATTTAACGGACAATATAAGAGAGAGCTTCAAAATCTTCATACACTTAAGACCGATAATAGACGAGCCAGGATTGACAACAAAAAATGAACATGAATAAGCGACGAACTGCGCATCTTTGAGTGAAAGTTCACATTTGCAAAGAATAGGTATAGCATGTCCAGTAATACCCTTAACCGACATATTAGCAGGTTTCAAGATAACATTATGTTCCAGCCGCTTCATGCAAGCGACAGAAATGAAAGATTCAATACAACCATTGTCATCAATGAGGGAATGCTGAAGACCACCATTAACAATGATCGATTGTGTTTTATGGTGCGTAGAATCAACGAAACTGGTAGAAATCACAGCAAGAGCAATGAATTGAAAGTCAACTCAAGTTATCGTCACAACTGCAATGTGTAAGAAAAGACTTCGAACTATGGCAAACGAATTGTACGTGCTTGCTATCACATGACTTACAGTCGTTCCACTGACGGGCAGCATATGGATCGGGCGCAGGGTGACTATCATTAATTGCATTTCCAGTATTTACCTTTTCAGACAGCCGCCTTTGCTGACCTTCTGATTGTTCCACGTTGTTGTATAAAACCATCGATTCATCTTTCATAGCAGCTGTGACATCCTGATACTGCTCGCATAGTGTTCTAGCTGACTGGAAAGTGGAATTCGGAAGTAGTAATAGCTTCTGTTGTGGATCACGCAAATTTATTCCAACAATCAAACGGTCACGGAGTTGAGTCTGTAATTAGTCTTCGAAATTACACCGAACAGCTTGAGTTTGAACTTCGAGAATAAACTGTCTGATATCCTGATTTTCTTTTCTCACGAGCATATGAAATTTGGCTCGTTCAGCTGCTTCAAAGTTTACAGGTTGGACATGTGAAAGCAGCAGTTTCTGCAGGGTTTCGTAGGGAAGAGAAATTGATGAATCAGGAAATGACAAGTTTTTCACTAAGCTGTACGCATCTTTGCCAATTACGGTGAGGAAGTGAACGGCCGTCTTTTCCGCTCTTTGCCCGTGAGACACCATATTTCGAAGCGTTCTAAATAGTCCTCAGTTTCTCTCGGCGAATTATGAATATTGAGAATTTCATGTGGACAGGAAACCATCGTAGAAATTTACAGAAGTCCGCGACGCCAATTGTGATGGTTCCAGGAATACAGAAATGAAGTAGTTGAATTAGCTCAACGCAATAATAATAACAAGCGAACTAGGCAAAGCAAGAAATTTTATTCCTCGAGCGCACTTGTACAACTTATAGTCAGCAATGTAATCAAACAACAGTAATGAGAAATAGGTTCGGTGACAATCACCATATATATATGTATATACTGTATACAACGACCTAATCCAGTAATGTACGTGGTACCGCACAAACGCCTCAACTAGAGAAAGGAGTGTTTCCCGAAAATGTGGTAAATTCCCCATATTTCACTTTTCACGATTCTCGACAGTATCTGATATTATTTTCAACTCCAACTGTTCCCCATATTTTGTTCTCCAGCTATGGAGGTGCGTTACGTCATCGGAGACATGTATTACGTTAATGGTTTCATTTCTCTGCCAAATTATTTTCCGATCTCGAGTGTTTTTTCCCCAGCCGTTTTAGGGTTTCTCAAACGGTGGGATGGCCTCCAAAGCATTCCTTTGTGTCAACGAAATCGTTGGCGCAAGATTATGTTAGTTACGACGTTTCGATTGCTCTTCCGTCTTCTGACACTCTTTGCTCACATAGTGACTCCATAACGTACACGCAGTTGTGCGCAAACAGCGGCTGTTGAAGGCGAATAGTTGGCTAACGTCTTCTGCTCGTGTAGGTTAGGTCACTATCAGATAGTCAAAGTTCATCACTGGCCTTAGCATGCCACCATCAAGGATCAGCGCAGGCATAGAGTTTTGCCAACCTTGTGCTAGTATTACACAGTTCTGTGGTGCAAAATACTGTCGTCAACTCGACGGTCAAGTTGAGCACTGTAGTATGAGATGGGTTACGTTCATGTGTGACCCCTGGCCATTGCAGTACGGGTCATTATGTGAGAGGATAGACCGGTAGAATATAAGTGTAAACTGACACGAGCGAATGCGATAAATACAGGGTCGCACACGACACGAAACCCATTTCTTGCCGGTAACCGCCAACCTGTTCACAGTGTCTTATGCTACCTCTAAGTCGCCCTAGAAGTTGTTATGTTGTTCGGAATGGATGGATTTAGTGACCAGTGTGCATTCCTAATTGACGTTGTATCACTGTATGCATCTACTCATTAGACGTATTGCTCACGGATTGCCAGTGTGTACGACTGGGTATTTGTCAGTAATAGATGTTGACAGAGTTGGGCAACTTGAATGAGTATATGTGAACGATTACATTTTAAGGGTAATACAACCGAACATTGCATGCTCTGTTTTCAGGTCGTGGTCTAGAACGCGGGCCGTACTTGACTCGCAACCCTCGTGTTTAACGTCATCTGGATTGGTTCGTCACTCATTCGAAGCCCTGATTCACCCACTTTTTTGGGAAGCGTTCTTTTTTGAATGCCTGATGTTCACGTTTGCGTTCGATAACTGCTACGATTTCACCTTAACCTGAGCCAGGGGTATTCGTGGGAGTCTGACGGCTGGTTCAGTTGCCTTGATACATGGATATCTCGCTCAGGTTCGGAAACACAGACCTTTCGCTACGAATGTATAAACAGACTTGCTGTGTTGTTTGACCATCGTTGTCTGCACTGATTAGCCTACATCAAGTGAACTGATCTCGTGAGCAATATGGCTGTTCGCAGGCGAGTATTCTGGAACGCTCAGGCTGCGCGGTCACCTGTCCAACTAATGGCGTTGCACAGCCGACGATGGTTGGGTCGCGTACTCCGCATGTCGTGTGAGCTGAGACCGATGAGTCGTCACCTGTACTCGACCTAATTTTTTGCCAGGTCATCGTACACCAACGTCGTGGTAGCTTATTTAGAGTACGTACCTCGGGAGAACACGATGCACTAACCGGTGTTTTCGTATTTGTGATGCTCGACCGCACACCCGCATCGACTAATGCTACCCCTGTAATCGCCTGTATTGAACTTTGCACATTCACAGTCCACAAACCTCTTCATCATCGAAAAGTGTGCGACTTTTTTAGGTGTGGCATTCATTTGGGTATTCAAATGCCGAGCAGTTTATTGGTAGTATGGTAAATACTGATTGTGTTCAATCAAGTGCGGCTTCTGTTGCATTGTGTTCATTGTTTTGTTCTCATTCCGAGCTGTTGGCACTTTACCGATTTTAAGTAAACTTTTGGGCGCTCCATTTAGTTTATGAGCAGTCCGCTTTGCATCCGTCAAGCTTGGTATATATATAAATATAAACGGCACTCTGATAAAGTGACACCACCGGCGACTGACTGTTTTGTGGTTTGTTTGCTTTCATAGCTAGGTTTCACAGGGTTTGCACTGAATTTCTGTACAGTATATTCACAGTATTACCTCTGTAGAGAAGACAGCTGAGAGCAATGGAAAATCCTCCTCGATGGGGCTAATCTTTCTATATAGGAAGTGATTTGATTGTTGTGCGTCAGCTCACGTTTTTTTATTTCGATAAAGCGCACAATGCAGTATACAGTACACGCCTCCTGTCTGAAGAAATATCCATCCTTTCCGTCATTATATACAGATAAAAATGCCCATATAAGGCGATCACTATAGGTTAACTGTCAGCATTCGAATGCACTCCAAATTGACACAAACTTTAAGCGAGTGTTTTAGCTTGTTCAGTAGTACTTCCGTTTTACCTACTCTGTGTGCCCGAATCTTCCGTGTCAGAATTCTATCATTCAGTCACCTCTTCCACGCAAACTATATAGAGTAGTTGTAATGTTACCTAGACGTCAAGTATTCAATACAGGAAGAAACCATCGTTATACTTCGAATCTCATTCATAATTAATGTCGTCTGTCTGCGTCACTTTTGTCTTTGGATCTGGATGCTCGAGCACTAGTCAAGTATCGCCTTGATCAGATGGCTTCATCCGAAAGAGCCAGTGACGGGCGTCTAGTGTCGCGCATTCGTATCCTCATTTTGCATTGACGGAGGGGGTTTGATGTATTCATTCTGCTGAATTGACGTTTTTCCACATGGCGCAGTCAGCTAGTCCATCCATTTATGCTGCATGTGGACGATGCTGGTGTAACAAAAAATTATTTACCCCTCTTGGAACGGCCATCCTCTTCATGAATGCCATCTAATGCGGATTAAGGGTGAGCCAGCGTAACGAAACGGCTTCTCACCTCTCTTTGTGGTGTTTAACAGGTGTTCCGTTAAAGTAGGGTTTTCATTGAAAGCAATGTCGTTTGATCTATGTAGTCCTCTGTACAGAGTGTCCCTCTAAGTGAGTTTTTCACAGCGGGAGAGAACTGTATAGCGTTAATCCAGACCTATACTGCTACCATGGTGAGGTGGTCGGGCTTTTGTACTGTTTTGATCCGGCGGGCTATACTGACTAGGACTCCGGTCCTTCCAGGTGAAACCTTGTCAGACAGGCCAAAAGAGAGCAGTCAGACGAAAAGCAGTTACACTCATAAGATTGTATGTCGCACTACTGACGGCGTAGGATTGCTTAGGTAGTGAGGCACGATCCTATGGGCATACAGCAAAACTATTTTTATAGTTGCGGCACTCCCGTCTTCCGTATCAGGAAGAAGGGGGTTAGAAAAGGTACCCTCAAACAAAGAGCAATCGGATCGCCCAACGGTTGACCGTGACCGCCGGCGTATTATCCAATACGGTCGAAAAACATCTAGTATCTCTTAAAAGCCTGATGTTGCTTCGAGTACATCCACTGCGCGCTGCAGTGCTCAGAATCAGACGCCAATGTCTTACTCACTGTGCCCTTGGGCTAGGCAAGCCCCTCACTGCCAAATGAGTCAGACTATTGAGTCATTGGCTTCGGGTGGTGGTCCCCCAAGGGAACCCTATATCCCGATGTCCCGCAGGTCAGACGTTTGAGTCAGAGACTCTGGGTGGGGTCCCTCAAGTCAACCCTCTTCTGCGGCATAAACGATCAGGAAGTATCAGAAGTTATGGTTCCCTCGACAGTAACATAAGTAACCGATCACGACTTTCTCCTACTGTTTTACCCCCTATTTCTTCTGCCTTCCATATGCCTTCGGGTGGTAATTGTTTTCTAAGGCCAAGACAACTGGTAAACATTGGCACCTTCAAAGTCCGCATTCTCCGACATGTCGGTCAGCAAACTGCTCTGGCAAGTACTCTCTCAAGTCTGGATATTTATGTGTACTGTGTGCTTCTCAGCCGTTAACACAGTTGGATCACATAGCAGTTAGTTACAGGTGGCGCCACTTTGTTAAGGACTGTCGTGTCTTTTGGCGCAACCACCTGGACTCGGACCATGCTGTTGTGCGTGCCCGTTTTGTTTTATCATTTGCCCAGAGGACCTACGCTCGTGAATGCAAGGTGCTTAACCGGCATTCGAGCG
Organism: Paragonimus skrjabini miyazakii; assembly: GCA_014338405.1. Classification (NCBI taxonomy): domain Eukaryota; kingdom Metazoa; phylum Platyhelminthes; class Trematoda; order Plagiorchiida; family Troglotrematidae; genus Paragonimus; species Paragonimus skrjabini miyazakii. Next base: position 118,944 of record JTDE01001355.1, on the reverse strand, counting down.
ATGAGGATGTAAAGTACGCTTACCAAAAGGCGTTGGTAAAGAATTTGTCCAGTTCGAGTCAGACGAACGATCCTAACGAACACTGGGAACAAATCGCCGAAGCTATGAAAGTATCCTGTGCACAGACATGTTCCGAAGGAGCTGTTCAGTTTCGACAGAACTGGATTTCCGTCACGTCGATAAACCTCATGAACGAGCGTCGCTCGATCCCACCTGCTTCTGAATATAATGACGACCGTCGAGAACTTAGACGCAAGCTGACTAAAAGCTTGCGCAAAGACCGTGAGCAATACTTGGTCGAACAATCAAAAAAGATGGAAAAAGCCTTTTTATCGGGAAATTGCAGAAAGCTTTTTTCCCTGATCCGTGGTTGTACTGGCCGTCAAGTCTGTAATTGAGACCATATGTGAAAAAGATGGTTCACTTATTACCAATCAATCGTGCCGACTTGCCAGGTGGGCTGAACATTTTGAAGAGCAGTTCAGCTGGCCTCAACCAGATCATGTGGACGACGGGACC
>JTDE01001355.1:98187-118192 GCA_014338405.1 Paragonimus skrjabini miyazakii | reverse complement strand
TACGCGAAGAACAGGCAGGATTCCGATCCGGTCGAGGTTGCGTTGATCATATTTTTTACCTTGTGACGGATCTTGGAACATCGACACTGTTACAGATAGCTGACAGTCGTGGTCTTTTTGGACCTAAAGGCTGCTTTCGATTCAATTGCTCGTAACGTTCTCTGGACCTACCTTCTCCGCAAGGGAGTACCAGAGATGTACGTGAATCTGTTGAGATCACTGTATGCCCACTTTGTAAGCAGAGTGAGAGTTTATGTACAACTGTCTCGGGCAGTATGTCGCAGTCAATGGCGTACCTGTATCCATACCATTTCTAGTTCTTCCACTTAGTATTCTCTCAATAATTTTCAACCTTCTTAGTAACGTTTTCTTCTAGGATATTCCACGTCACTGTTGAGGTGATCGACGGCCCGAGCCACAGTACCTTTTGGCCGGACTCATGGCTGCTATGATGATGATGTATAGCGTTCATGGGATCCTCTCAGTTGCATCGTCGATCCCCATCGTCTATGCGTGGTACCCCATTCTGCTTTATTGGGATGTCGATTGGAGTTAAAATGGCTAACGTCATTAGGTTGTAGTCACCTGCTTGACTATCGTTCATATTGTGGTGGATGACCAAGTCAGAAGCGCGATTATTCCAACAATCAGTGGAATATGTCGAATCGACGGCAAGCTATGGTGAAAGCCTACAACGAATGGATTCTGGAAAATACGAGCGGTCGAACAAGACATCACTCAACGGAATCGGGCTAACGGGCGAGAACTGGCAAGCAAAAATCTACAACAGAAAGCGTCAATCCCACTCATAAAACCAGGCACATATGCACACCACTTGCGTTGTGAACTGATATTCCCGTTCATCAACAGGAGCATGGCTCGTGGACGTTCGAGTTGGACAGTAATAATCTTGCTTTATTAAACGACTTCACGCTACAAAGAAAGTCATTCGAATTTTCTGAAAAGATAATTCCTTCAGGCCCTGTGCATAAACACAGTGTTAACTCACATGTGGCAAAAGCACGAAAGTCAAATTTCTAATCCTGACGCTTAGAAAATTTATGGAACTATCACAGTAAAGAAGTTTTACCAATTTTCAGGCTGCCTGCTTACGCCAATTGCTCACGATTGGCTGTTAACAGGCTGCCCGAGGATACCAAACGACAAATATTCTTATAACGACGTCGAAAGAACTTCTCAACTTTATATGGACTATCTTTTTAACAAATACAGACACTGTCACCTCATATTCTTTTATCCATCAGTCAGGTGTAGAAATAATTCATGAACAGTGATAGTCCTGATTTATTGATCCTTTGCTCTGGTGTATTTACTTCTTTACATCGATCAGTACATGCGTGTTCATCAGTCAGCGTCGATTAACCTTCTCATTCAAGCGTGCACTGTCATGGTTGACCTTCATTTTCTGTCTGTCGAACTGACTCTCAGTTCTTATATCTTGTCTGATTTTGTGGCTTCTGTGTACAAATGTCTGCACAGTTCATGGCGTATGTAACTGTACGTTGGTGTGCCGTTTTTATGACTACTTTCATTTTATTTGTAAATAGTATTTGATCGGTAGTTTGTAGGAGATTGATTTTTTGTTAGTCGAGGCAGTGATTACTACCTTCGGATTTACACATTCGGACAGGTCTCATTCTTGTCTGACTTATCAACTAGGAACGAATCACAGATTAGACACTAGAAATCACTACATTCGTAGAGTTACATTCGTATATTACTTATTCCGGCTTGACTAATACCGGAACAATTTTGAGGATTCCCATCTCAAATCCGAAATACTACTCATTTTGACCACTCTTAATACGGTGATAATGCTGACCAGAGTTAGCGTAAAAATATAAGCGAATAACTTTAAACAGCTAACTCCTCTACTATGTTCAGTATATATATTTTTAAATCCGTGTTAAGATACGATTTTGATATTGTAATGTTTGCATTCATCCTGTCCATATAAAACTTTGATAAGGCCAAGACAGAAATTTGTTTTGTACACAACAAGAGGTGATATTTCTGCTACCAGTATATATGTATGTATAAGTCTTCAGTAGTAATTAAACAGTTATTAACATTTACGAGCTATACTGGTTGAAATAACCACAGAACAATGCTGTACAAATTAAAGTAACAGAAAAATTAATCTTGTTATACACTGTATTAGCCCTAGAACAATATGTTCTCGATTAGTTGACATTCTCACGAGAATGGTACATTAGGGTGCGAGCGTACAAATGCTTACGGGTGACTCGTGTTTCAGAATTGGGTAATGAATAGGATAGGTCTGGAACTAGAAGGCGATTGTAATCACAAGATGTTGCTTACAAACTGCTTACATTCTTTCAGTTGTATGGACTTCGCTGTGAGCACTTCAGTCAGTCACGCTTTGACTCCAAGTGAGCGCTGTGCATGCTCCTTCTGCACTCCTAGTCTTGTGAATAGTTGGTCCCAGTGACCACCAGTGAAGTGGTGGACAGCTGTTTTGATCTAGTTTAGTCTCATCAGTATCACGCACACCAGAGCATCAAACCTACGACCCATGAATAAGCGGCAGATTGTAGTCCAAAGACTTATCTGCTAGACCACAGTGCCGCGGCCCCGGGGATTGCAGGAAGTTATATGAATTACTTCCCTTAACCGTTACGCTTCCTTCCTCTTATAGGCTGAAATCGTTCAGCCTTTTTGTGGTGGCATGCAAACGAGCAACCAATCATCTCTATAGGGCAGTTAATCTAACTACCGTGTATACACTACGCGCCGGAATTTGATTTTTAATAGTGTTTTCGTTCGAATTGCCGATGATATAGCATGTGCTTTTTGATTAGACTCAAATTTGTTCGCTGCGAACAATGGAGTCGTATTGTCACTATGGCTTGCATACACCGTCAAGACCGTTCACTCTCCAAGATTTACGGGTCATACAAGGAACACGGATAATGACCGAAATCAATCGATCACCGACAGTGCTTTTTAACGTTGAAGCAAACCGACATGATCGGCTTACCACATCTGCGTAAGATGAGCTATCTAACGCGCAGTCACATTCTCTAGCATTCATGCAATTTATGTTCAGCAAAACCAGAACACGTTTCGGTGTACGGTTAACCTATACAATGTCGATGACGACAACACTCAGTCAATTGTGGGAAACCTCTGGCATCTGACCTGTTGAAAAGATGAAGTTGAATAAAAAGCAATTAGGTAGACTTGTTTCTTAAGTCTGAATTTTATTTTGAACACTAAGTCTACCCTCGTGAACTCATGCTATAACTATATGAACAGAAAAGTATCGCACTACAGTATACTAAAAATGCGACAGTTAGATACTGTGGACTAGTCACGAATCAACCAGAATGTTTTACTCATGAAGCGTGCTAAGGAAACTGGGATTGTTCCATCTGAAGAAAAACTGACTACTTTAATGTAAAGTCGTCGGTTTTGTCAGGTGGTTCGAAGTTTCAGGATAAAAGGTTTAAAATAGTATAGTAAATAATGTTTATCCAAGTTGCCAGCTGATGCAATCAAACGTTATTGATGATTCAGCGTCCAAGTGCATCAGACGTGTGGTGATGGTCATTTCACATTTGTTTGATCTCTCGAAGTTCAGAATAATGATATATCATCGAGACCAATCCTGGACGTGCGTAATTTTCCGTTTCACTTAGTTCAGTGTCTGTTGGAGATGTTGTGACCAATCAATTCACGAATGACCTTATCCAATCCACATATCATCTTTGGCTTTATCCTCTCGGTCGATTAAGTGAATATCAGCAACCACAATATTATTTCCCTTGGATGTAACCTCTGTCTGTCAAAATGCCTTTGGAAAAAATAGCTAGCTATCCCTGCATTTATCTCGACAACAATCAAATTGGTATCGACTTTACTGGTGAGAAATGGGAAAAATCAGTTTTCCACATTTCCCATGTCCAGTTTCAATTTAATGAAGTGCTCTGTGTACAAGAAGGAACAGGGTGGCAGGACTGGATGTGGCGATTAGGTGCTGCATGTATTGCCGTGTAATATGGAGTCTGGTCACCTGGATAGACGAATCAGGAGTTACTTTACGTCATTGCGCTGGAATTCTTAGGGCACGTAGAACAGATGGTCAGGCTTACGCAGTGACTATTTCGGGCTGATCACTTCCACAGGGACGCTCGGAGCTGTCATGCGTGACGAAAAATGTTATTCCCAAACGTAATCTTGTCAATATTTAATCAATCTTTTATCCAACTTCCTCGCTTTTTCGCATAGACCAGTCCAATGACTTGCCAAGATTGACCAGAGTTGGCGATCGTCGCTATTCCGCGGGACCTGTTCTGATTTTGCTAGATTTTGCTGGATTGCGTACTTTTAGCAGGGTGTTATAGCGTGTTTAGATTGAGTCATTTTTTGAGTACGTAAGAGACTGACCGTGCCTGTTTAAGTGAACGATCAATCATGTTTTCTCCCATAATGTTTTGTCTGTGTTTCACACTTGTTTTTGACCCGATGGTCATCTTTTCGACCTCAACCCACCATTGTCACGTGCCGTCGTTTGGCGGTGCCAAAGGATTACTTTGCGTCATTCTCTGCACTTTTGTGACAGATCACAGCTGACCGCTTGCGCTAATCCACTTTGCGATTTTCGCCTTCCGGCATACAGCCACTGGCCCGTGACGTGGTACCACAACGGACATATACTTGTGTGAACAATCGGTTATATTGAGTTAGTGACCATCGTTTCACTGGGAGGCTACAGCGGCACGTCATATCAAGACAACGGGAATTAGCATGCTACTTCGAATGAATAAATCACGATGGTGGTCTGACCCTTTTTAATGGTACGATATGTGGATTGTTACCACATTTTAGTTTAATCGGGCCGTTGAAGAGGAGGCGGATAGAGAAGAACGACCAAGTAAAAAGGTCATCGTTTACAGACGTTAATCTATAACAATTTTCCCGCTGCCGACTTGACCCTCTTTCAAAGTTGATCGGGATCGCATTCAATCGCAATCGCAATAGTAACACAAAAGCACAGATAACGACGACTGTCGTGGACAATATGATTTTGCTCTTGGGCTCTACAATAGTGAATCGGTTTCATCTGGGCCGATGAGTCTCCGTTTTAATTTCGCACACGAGATGGTCGTACCGGCTGTTGGCTTGATATGGTATACCTGTCCTTGTACAAATTACCGTATGAGCGGACGAAAGAAGCGAACAGTGAATGTTGAGATGTTGGGAACTTTACAAAACCGCCTGCTTCACGTGGTTGGTAATTCCAACTCTTGTATCTCATAAGAAGAGTAAAAGTCATTTTAACATCAGACAGAGTACGTATGTTACCTTGACTACTTCGATCACGAAACTCTAGTCCTATTACGCATGGTGGGGATTGCTTAGTTTCCTCTGCTAATAAAGTCCGTAGAATTGTAAGCCTGTTTTATTTAAAACTTGTACTCATCGATGTATAGACCAAAATGTCTTAACAGTATACCATGGATTTTGTGAAAAGCTGAAAACAGACTGATTGTTGTTATCAATGTCACTAGTGTCGTGCCGACATAGTATACAGTAAGTAATAAAAGCAACTCTATTGCAGCAGTTTCTGACTGCAAAAATCTAAGTTTCTTACCATAAAAATGGCTGTTTTTCTTAGATAATGCGTAAGAGTTTACTGCCCAATAACTCTTAATCCGTAAACGTGGAACGGTGACAATTACAAGCGTAGAAAGGAACTTGATAATGGAAAGTCGCCAAAAAAGTAAATCAAGTGCGTCTGTGCTTGCCATCTGGGAGTTTTCAGAAAGGCGGGATCAGCTTGACTGCGCGCTTTGCTGCATATTTATTTCTACATCCAACAAACTCATAGATATAGAGGAGAGTTAACGACGTGACTGTCTTGTGTCACCGGAACAACTTAAGAAGTTATTGAACTTACATTGAGCGGGCATAGGGTAGTCGGTTGTTAATTGAACTTTGGTAATCTATATACGCTTAAATGCAGTGTTGTATCTGTTGTTTATTTCGCGGTGTCTATTGGTGTATGTACTTGCTGCATCTATTCTGTAGGATATAGAAACTGTGTCTTACATGATCGTTTTATTCTCTCAATGACACGCGTATCATCCGCCTTTCACTGAAACCACGTTTCGTGAAAATCGAAAAGGAATATTCTGATTCTTTGCTGCACCCTTCCCAATCTGGATACCTCCATGAATGCTTTTCAGTCGAAAATGGAAGTTCATTTCTTTGTTGCAATTATAAGTACAGAGAACTCGTTAAGTAATTTGTGAAATTACCCAAACTGTCTTTCACTTACTTACTGAAGTACGTTGTTTTTTTTAATAAAACGCAGTGCATGTGCAACCGGATGCTTTGATCAACCAAACCCATTTTAATAGGTGGGAACTTGATATCCCCAAGTTGTTTTTCTGTGAATTAATTCAATGTACGAATTTCGTACAATTCTTTTAGACGGGCACATAGTGTTCAGATATTTGACGGTCGTTAGCGTGGGCTTAGTAAGTTCCAGTTTCTAGCTTTTATACCACACTTTCTGTTACATGCAATGTCATTTGTAGGTTTGATATTGTTCATCGGCTGAAAATCACCCTCTCTACTCACTGTGAATTAACTGCTGCATTCTCCTTATTGTTTATCCCTAGTGCGTGTGCTCAGTTTTACTGACATCACTCCGTTACCCGAACAAAATCATATCGTTTGAGCAAGTTTGAAGCTTCTGCTTTACTGTATGTGACTCAAATTAGTTACGAGCGATTATCTTATGCGTCAGCTAAGCGTACTTTACCCTTGTGATCACACCATCCACCTCTGTTGTTATAGTGGTGTGGATTGCAAACGGTTTTTCGGAGCATTTTTTCCTCGCTATATTCTTCAAATGTTTGCGTCACTTTTTTTAAGCTCAGCCTAGGTGCGATGGTCGGATCATGAGTAAGGTGACAAGGTAGTGATTGCTCGTCAGACATGTGGAATCTTTGGTTGTCCATTACGAATGTGACATTAGCGGTGGCGTGCTTCTGTTGGCGCTTTCGTTCACTTATTCACAAGGGCAGCAGTCAGCTTTCCGGCTTATCCTCTCTGTTGACCACGTCATCGTGTGCCGAACACACCCCGTGATCATTTGACTGATTTTCACATGCATACCAAATTTCTATTAGACTACTCCAGCACGCACATGTCGTTTAACAAAAATACACTCCCGTTGGATCGCGGCTGCAGCTCTTGTTGGCGCTGCTCATTGTGTCCCTTGCGAATGTGCATTTCGGTCACTTTGTTTCATTTACAGCGATGTACTTACGGTGTGCGCCGATGTGTTGGGCAAAGTCCGTCTTAGTTTCAGTACGTGAGTTTGGTGTGTCTCACTATGTTTTACTATGTGAGGTATATTTGGTGCTCAAGGTCAATCGTACACTGTTTTGTCTGCAATAGGTGAACTGTTACCACTTCAGTAGTTAGCTTTGAGCGCACTTCGCTTTAAGTGGCTAACTGAGGTGGATAGATATTACTATGCTTCGGGCTGACATGTCAAAATATTAAATTTCCGAAGTATTCGAAATTCACGATTCGCAGTGATTCGATAGTAGTCGCCACTCTGTCTTGATACTGAAAATGTGGGGCGTAAAACATAAAACCGGTGAGGAAAAAATACTGTTGAAGGAATCATTTAACACTAACGGCAGCCGTTTAAACCTAGTCATATGGTCAAACGGAACTTTCAGTAGCTTCATGGTAACCGCGCACGATTACGAATCACACGATCAAGGGTTCGGGTTGTGGTTGCCACGATTGATTCTTTGTTGGTTTTGACAGTCTGGCCATACCCCACTCACATGTAACTTTATGTATCACATAGCATCGAACAACCTGTGGGGCAGCTGCTGTAAATTTGACATTTCCGATGCTTTTCACTACACAGAACGCGTTGTTGGCCCATCCTTAATGTTTTTTATCCTCATTTTCACCAGAATGATAACCAACACCCTAATGTGGATTCCTGATACACGACTACTTCCATTTTCCATCTGCTAGAATCTTAACTGTTCACAGTTTGCCACGTCATTTTTCCGGAAGACATCGTGACTGGTTTCTGAAGAGGTAACTCAATCGCAACCAACTCTGCGTGATTGATCTTGAAAAAACCACACATGTATCTAACCTCTACATCTGACGCACGTGTTCAAGCACAAAAGTGTTTTGTGCAACATTGAACAACGCTTGTTACAAAATTCACTTTATTGTGCAAAATGTTGCTATCGAAATAGGTGCTTGCAACGAAAAAATGAATAACACCGATATAGATTGCTAATCGTATTGTTCCTGTGAGGGGAACCTGTATTATTACTACGACATAAAAATTATTCACTCTCTAAGTTACCTTTAAGTGGATGGATTCCAAGGCACCTCTGAATCACCTCATTTCTTAGTTGTCACCTCATAACTGCTGATTAAGATTGTGTTTGTTTGCTCAGCTGACTCATACACCGGGTCTTTGCATTGATTGATGGAGACTTTTTCGATTTGGTGCATCTGCTCTAGTTTATTTATCTTACCTTGTGTTCCACGTTATCCACTGTTTTTGTTTTGACATTATCTGACAGGATGCACAGGACGGATGAATCTGGAGGTTCTTCCTGTGAACGATCGTCTATTCCCGACCTGGAACAGATAATATCATCGGTCGTCGATTGCATGCCTTCAGTGAGTAATACGAATGACCGCATACACGGCATTATCAGTGAATAATTTGTGAGCTTGCTAGTCGATTTACTTAGTTCGTATCTGGACAATATGCAAACCATGTTGGACCTTTGAGTAATTCCTATGGTATGCACTTCGCACCTTCAATATGTAAAGCATGGTTGCAGGATTAGGTTGGTGGTCACTTTTTGTTTTCGTAAGTAGACTGCTCGTGGTCGCCAATCGCTTCACCTGCGTGAGTTGTGTCATCCAGACAAGTGACGAGGTATCTGCAAAGAGAGAAGACTTGTAGTGCATCCACTAGTCTTTGTTAATTGTGCCGTCGCTCGGTCTTGCTCTATGGGTCTCAGACCTGGCCTATTCCTGCGGAAGATACGTCTAGACTCTTGATGTTTGACCATCATTTTCTCCGCCAGTTAACCAGCATCAGATGGACACTGGATGTGTGAGCTGCGTGGCATGTTGTTGGCGCATATTTGGGAAAGCTGCGAGTTCACAAACGATATTAGAAGTTATGAAAATGTGCACTGTGTTGGATGAGTCGTGTACCCCGTATGTCGACAGAGCGTCTGTCGAAACGCGCATCGTTCATTGTGGCTGTTGGTATTGAGAAGATATCATAAGGTGATCGTACAGTGATGTGTATATGGCCTGTGAAAGCTTTGACCGTCCCGCTGAGCTATATTGGTTGGTACTGTTCACCTGGTTGGGGAGTTCGCGGCCATCCATATCACTGGTTGCAAACAATAAAATATAGTAGTATGTCGCCCAACCAATGCTGTCTTTGTCCGCAATGTCGACTCTCCTTTGTCACTTTTTTAAAGTTTTGTCCTTTACTTTTTTCATTTTCTATTCCCTCTTCTGTTGTTCTTTATACATTTATACTCAATTATTACTGTGCAACTTCGCGGACCGTTGTCAGGATCATCTATAGCCCGAACCATAATACTCAAGCGTACGACTAAAAGTTGAAAATGATTATGGTGGTTATTACGTTCATAAACCAAATTGTGTTTTGAAATGTATCTGTCATGACTACATCCCCTGTATCTGAGTAGGAGAGGCTAAACCGGTCACTTAAAGATCATCATCAACAAAGGTGGCTGCTCCAGTTCCCCTGTACTGTCCAAGTGTTGTACTGGTGCATGCAATAGGCTACCCTATAGATGATTCTTCCGTGCTATTGGTTTTCTGATTACAGATTGATTTGACGTCTTATGCACGTGCATAAGGTGATTCATGCCAACCGAAGGTGCACGTTGAGGTCTCTTTTAGACACTATATAAATCAGTAGATAATATAGAATGATTCTTTGGAATTGGTTGCATGGTTGAACTCCATTAAATGCGCACCGATCGAATGTAAAGAAACTTTTGTCAAGTCACGGGTTAACCATACTGGACGATGCTTCCGAATGTGTTCATTTAATCACGGTGTGGTGTGGCCTATATAGCTCAATCCACAGAAACAAAGAACATGATATGTACAGTGACAAGCAGTAGGCAGGCAATGAATATTTCAGCTGAGGGTGGAAAAAGGGGTATGGAATTAATCGTGACACAAAATCAGTCTAACTGAGTGATACGCTGAGTTCGCTGTATGTTTTTTTCGGAGGCGCTGATTTCCTTTAGAAGCAACGAGATATAGTCAGATTTTTGTCCAGAATGGACAGTTTACCTGAATTTTTGCTTCTAAACATGCCTGTGTATGAACTGTTTCGGATAACTGTTACCTGTGACATCTTTTAGTGCTATTCAATTGCGAGTACGCTTTGTGCAATGCAGTAGACTAATTTCAGAATGGTATGTTGTCTACAATTTGGATATACGGACAAACCCGTCTTGATACGAATTATGTGCTGCAACATGAATATCACTCTGAATTTGTTCCTCTACTTCTAGAGAAAAGCATTTAATTTTTGTCCACAAATAAACGAGTTGAAACAGAATGACTTAGAAAACATTTATTTGAATCAGTGAGGCTAAATTTCAATTTCGAAACCCTCCAACATCAAATCGGGGGCCGTTTTGTTGAAGCATTTCACCCACGTGCAGTTCAACCAACATACAAGTTAGGAAGTAGATTTCTCATGCATGGGCTTCGAGATACTTAAGTAGAGATAAATCAGAATCCTTTTGTTTTACTTAAGAAATGTAATTCGTTGCCATTCTCAGGGCACCGCTTCCTGTGGTACTAAAAATCTGTTGCAGAAGTTATGTGTGATAGGTTCATTTTCAAAAGCATCCTGAGATTATACCAAATTTTCGAGAAACCGGAAATCAAACATTGTCTTCGTTTTTGTGCAAACTTATTCTAACCGTTCCACTAAAGTTTTTCCTTAAATATATTTAATATTTTACTGTCTTCCTATCAAATCTTAACATCGTAGGTGTAGTACAACCTTGACGATTCACATTTGATTTTCGAATATCCAATTGCACCAAACTTTTGGTGATTGCTATACGTCGTAGGGTAACTTATTCCAAATCCCGACCTATACTGCTATTTTGGCGAGTTGGTCGGGCTTATGTACTGTTTTGATCCGACGGGCTATGCTGACTAGGACTCCGGTCCTTCCAGGTGCAACCTTGTCGGACAGGCCATAGGGGAGCAGTCAGACGAAAAGCAGTTACACTCATCGGATTGTATGTCGCACTACTGACCGCGTAGGAGTGCTTAGGTAGTGAGGCACGATCCTATGGGCGTACAGGTGAACTATTTTTATAGTTGTGGCACTGCTGTCTTCCGTATAAGGAAGAAGGGCATTAGAAAAGGTACGCCTAACGGTTGACCGTGACCGCCAGCGTATTATCCAATACGGTCGAAAAACATCTAGTGTCTCTTAAAAGCCTGATGTAGCTTCGAGTACATCCACTGCGTGCAGCAGTGCTCAATGTCTTATTCACTGCGCCCTCGGGCTAGGCAAGCCCCTCACTGCCAAGTGAGTCAGATTCTGGAGTCATTGGCTCCGGGTGAGGTCCCCCAAGGGAACCCTATATCCTGTTGTCTCGCAGGTCAGACTTTCGAGTCAGAGACTCTGGTTGGGGTCCCTCAAGTCAACCCCCTTCCGCGGCATAAACGACCGGGAAGTACCAGAAGTTATCGTTCTCTCGACAGTGACAGTTATAACCGATCAATATTTTCTCCTACTGTTTTACCCCCCATTCCTTCTGCCTTCTATGTGTCTCCGGGCGATAATTGTTTTCTGAGGCCAAGGCAGTTGGTAAACATTGACGCCTTCAATATCCCGCACTCTCCGACATGTCGGTCAGCAAACTGCTTTGGCAAGTACTCTCTCAAGTCTGGGTATTGATGTGTGCTGTGTATCGGAGACGCGAGTCTACGATTCTAGCACGGTTATCCATTTGAGCTCACCTCTAAATAACTGTCGATCCAAGCGCTTCTATCTCAGGGTTTCCGGCGACGCTGAAGCTGAATCTCGCGGTCAAGCTGGAGTGGGAATCGCACTGAGTTCCAGAGCGGAGCAATGCTTGCTCGATTGGATCCCAGTAAACAGTCGCTTGTGCACAGTCAGACTCAATATATCGGTAAAAGTCTGTCGACACAAATCAGAAAAGCGTTGTGTATCCATTATATCGACGCACGCTCCAACGGACTACTGTGCGGATGCTACCAAAAACGCGTTCTATAATGCCCTCGTTGACCTTCTGAGGCAAATTAAACACTCAGACATCACCATGCTAGCGGGCGATTTTAATGCTCAGCTTAGTCGTCTTTCTTTGGATGAGAAGCGGCTAGGAAGTATGTTTGCTGTCCAGGCGCAACGCACTGATAATGGCGAAAGACTGCTGCCTCTGTGCGCATCCCAGGGTCCGTATATTTCGAGTACGGCATTCCAACACAGGAAAAAGCACTATGTTACTTGGAGACCTCCGTGCGCTTCCCAACCGTGGACACAGTTGGATCATATATCAGTTAGTTACAGGTGGCGCCACTCTGTTAAGGACCGTCGTGCCTTTTGGAGCAACCGCCTAGACTCGGACCATGCTGTTGTGCGTGCCCGTTTTGTTTTATCATTTGCCCGGAGGAAGTACGCTCGTAAATGCAAGGTGCTTAACTGGCATTCGAGCGTTGAGGATGTAAAGAACGCTTACCAGGAGGCGTTGGTGAAGAACTTGCCCAGTTCGAGTCAGGTGAAGGATTCTAATGAACATTGGGAAGAAATCGCCGAAACTATGCGAGCCTGCTGTGAACAGGCATGTTCCGATGGCGTACCTGTATCCATACCATTTCTAGATCTTCCGCTCAGTCTTTTTTTCAATTAATTTTCAACCTTCTTAGTAACGTTTCCTTCTAGGATATTCCACGGCACTGTTGGGGCAACCGGCGGCCCGAGTCACAGTACCTTTTGGTCAGGCTCATGGTTGTTGTGATGATAATGATGATGATGAACTTATTCCACATACATTGGTGCCATGGCGCACATTACTGTATAGCGAACTAAGAGTATGCCTCCACATTTTCTAGAACACCCAAGCCGGCGATGGTCAGTTGCGCGGACCATGACGCCGGGTGTACGCATACAGTTCAGTCATCGAGATCCCAGAGTTCCACTCAGGTAACTGGACTTTGGGGTCGTTCTCATCAACAGGCAATGTAAGTAGTACGCGATATTAGCTCATCTTTGTTGTTCCAGTGCATTGAAATTATTTTCGATCACACTGGTCCGGTCGTGCTCGCATATCAGACGGGACATCGGTCTGAGGAATCAACCGGACCAAATTTTTACTGCCGTATGATACTTTCGCTAGTCAACAGGCGACGCCCACGCTACTCTCTAAATCCTGTCAAAATCTCGTTTTCCAGTGTGTTTGCACTACTCAGTCATATTGTCTGCTACACCGACCGGTACTGGCTTGTTTATGCTTGGGACTGTGGGCTGAGTTCGTTTCGGTTACGTTGGCCTGGGCCGTAACATTACACCTGAGGATCGTTGAGTCAAATCATTACCATGATGTGGTTTGCCTTTCATTTCAAGGCTTGACGTTTGGTGTGATATGAGTTTAGTATGTTATGCTCTCTTTCTCTACTGATTGGGTTGGTAGGCAGCACCACTTATTCGTTGCTTTTTTCCCTCTCCTTATGTGTTCATCTGTTTCAGTCTCCTTCGTCTGATGACAGAACTGAAAACATGCCCCCACCTCCGGGAACTGGTTCGAAGTCAGAGGTGGTAGCTGAAAATGTTACTTCCGTCACAGCTGCCGCTGCTACTGATACTACCACAACTACCAACAGTTTCCCCATCAAGGCTTCATGTCATAACTGTCTCGCTCAAGCGGAATTCATCGCTCGCAAACAGTGAGCCTTCTTGTTTAGCTTGATTTCAATTCATATTGTCGCTCCATTTTGTGTATTATTTTATTCAGTTACTGATAAGTGGCCAGCCGAAGTCCAGATTTTTCGCAAATGGATCTCTTGGCAGCCAGAGGACAGTGGTTTCATGTTACACTCTCTCATGTCCGTTGCTGCTGTATTTATGCAGTAGATAGTTATATTTGTGTGATTACTTGCTGTTTGAATCGATCAGTTGTGATAACTGTCAACAACTCATGGATGAACAAGTTCACTCTTATTTACAGTCCGGTTGTTCTTAACGTGCAAATCCATTAATGTTGATTGTTTTGAAGTTTCATGAATCTAGTCTCATCCTTTTCTTCTTTTGATCTTGTAAATGGGTTTTTTCCCCTGTGCTTTTGCGGCATCAGTGTCAACTGTCGATATGCGTTGTTGACGGTGTTTGGCAACTTCAACTAGAAAAACTCACGATTTCTGGTTCAATCCCCTATTGTTGAAAGTACCTCCGTTTTGGGGTTGGATTATCCCTGTGTTCGGTCTGCAATCGACCATTTCACAATAAACCTCGTGTTATATATATGTAGTGCATAAACCAAAACCTCTTATTAAAATTTCTTACCACCATATCGCAAATCACCCACAAACCTTTTTGTATGTATATAAGTTAAGCTTGCTTTTCCACTAGAAGGCGTTGGTATATCAGATCTATGTGACATCTTCGTGGATTGTCTTGTAATAAAAAATATGAGCGGTTTCCGTTTTTGGTCGGTGGCGACAATGAGTGATGGCATACTCGTTAACTGTGAACGCCTCATCCGGCTCGTTGCCGTTTGCCAACCGTAATCTATGGCTCGTGATCGCTTCTATCGATGTAACGTGCCCTGAATTCACGTACGCATGAGTGAAGGAAGTCGCTATTGACCTTTTTAGGTTGCGTATTCGTGTATGGATCGGAACATTGATCAGAACAGTGGATGTTAAGAGGTACATTGCCCGGTACCCGAGTAGGCTAGCACAACGCGACGGGACGTGTCTCCAGGTTGTGGATTCCATATGGGAGCTAACTACGTAGGGTTCTCTTGTCGAATAAACCTGGACAGTAAGCGGTTATACTACCAGGGCGTGGTGGATTCATCGTTGGAAGCCGGGTCTCCTACGAAATGCGTATGCTATCCCGCCACAAAAGGGTCTTAGATACTCTGACGGGAGCACATGGGCTCCCGGACAGCATACCGTCTGTATGGCGTAGTGATATTGTAACGAAAAGGCGTCCAATAAAGCACAATTTTTATTGTCCAACACGCTAGTTCACATGCTACGCGCGCGCTCGCGTTTATGAGTCAGAATTCTAGTCCACAACACCCAGGTTTCCGCTCACGTGTCGTGTGCACTTCTGCGTGGTTTATGTGGGTGATCGGCGCCTTCTGTCCGGGGGTTTTCTGCCTACCAATCTTCGTCCGTTGGTCCGGCTCGTCCGGTCGCTTGCGTTATCCTCCATCTATCTACTGTGAGCTTTGACTGTCCTCCATGACCATGTCGAGATAATCCCTCGAGTGTTGGAATAATCGAGCCTCCGATTTCGTCGTCCATTCTATTTTGCCTGCCATGTTTCGCCTGTTGGTCCGACCCAGTCGAGCGATGATTCATCCGACTGCTCCCGTCGTCCGCCATCCGGTCGTTGAGGGTTTGTGGACGTGCCTACCTTCCGCGTTGAGGTACTCCGTCGAGTGTTTAAATACTCGCCCCTTCGGCCTGACAATCCACCACAATATCTCCAGTCTTGACCAACCATGGATATCTGCGGGGAAAGCGTACGAATCACCTCGGTGATCACCGGCTTCTACGGGTACGCAAGCTGTGCTGAGTGCCTTGAATGGCCGGACCCCATTCGAAAGGCGTGTGAACCAATTTGGTCACCTGCCGCCGGCAAGAGGAGGCATGCGTCGGTCTTGGACTCTCTGGCTAAACAGACCTACTACATCCGATCCGTCTTCGTTGGTGAATCCTCGAAGTGCTTAGGACGCTGGGATGAGCCCTCCCAGCAGCAATCCAACTGACCCTCCGTGCCGTTAACTGTGCCTTTGGCTTTTGTTTGTGCATATTGATCTGTTGACGTTTCTCTGCCCTCGGAAACAGAAGTCTCTCGAGATCAAGTTTCTGAATCGTCGCAAGACACTCGACCCAGACAAGCTTCCTCTTGTCCATTTGGTAGATGAAGGTTCAGCCCTTGTTAAAAAGTTGACAGTTCTACTGCAGAAACTCTGGATCAGTGAAGTTGTTCCAAGTGACAGGTTTGGCTAACATCGTTTCCGTTTTCAAAAATGGCCTACGGATTTCGTGTGCCAATCATCGAGGGATTAGCCTGATTTCTATTGCGTTGAAGTTACTCGTAGCCATTGTGCCTCGTACACTAGGCGAAACGCGCGAAGAACATATCCATGAGGAACAAGCTGGGTTTCGTCGTGGTCGTGGCTGTATTGGTCATATCTTCACACGCCGCCAGATGCTTGAACCCAGCTATTCATGTAGAAGACCAACAATTGTTATCTTCGTGAATATCGGAAAGACCTTTGATTCAATTAACAGAGTTGCATTGTGAGGTAGTCTATCGAGAAAGGGTGTGTTTGAGAAGTATGTGAACATCCTAAGACCAATTTAATGCTAGATCTTAGGGTTGGTTAAGGATTGTGGTGGCATCTCAGCGACCTTTAGCATTTTTCGTGGGTTGCGACCAGGTTGTTCAGCCCCCCCCATCCTGTACAACTTCACAGTAGACGAGTGTGATCTGACAAACTGCGAATATTATTGTGTGAAACTACTCCCGGGTATTCGACTTCGAGACAGATTGTGCAGACGATATCACCATAATTTTTTTGAGGGTTCACAGTTAGTGCAGAACATCTTAACAGGTTAAAGGCTTCAATTCGTCAGTTTGGTATGGCTTTTACACCTACTAAGTGCAAGATGCTGTTGCAAGATTGGGAGGATTCTGTGCCTGCTCTCACTCTTGATGGTGAGCGGTTGGAGTTGGTCGAAAATGTTATGTATCTTGGGCGTTGTATCAGCGTTGGCTGAATGTTTGATGAGGTCACGAATCGCCTAGTAAAGTCTCGGATGGCGTTTGCCAGCTTACGTCATCTGTGGCGTCGGCATGTTCTGTGAAATGCCGGGTGTGTAATGCGACCGTAAGGATAATTCTATTGTGCGGCTGCGAAGCGTGGTCGATTCACTTGGAGGATCTTCATAAGGTGTCCGTTTCCGACCATCGGTGTCTCCGAAGCATTAACGGTTTGTGATGGGAGAATCTTGTCAACAATGACAAAGTTGGTCGACGTGTCTTCGGAAAGGATAAACTCCGTCGAACCTAAAGCATATTGATATCGTGTCACAAGCTTTGTTGGCCTAGCCATATTCTGCGAATGCCAACTCACCCTTCACTTGGGTGGTCAGCGTATGTCTTGAGTTCGGGGATGAATACACTTTTATATGAATCTTGCTTTAGTAAGACACTCCCAGCTTCCTGGCTGGGGTCAACGAACAATGAACACTGGAAAGTTTATGGGAATGCGACAGCTGTGATCAGTTGGGGGTGATGTTCAGTTTATATGTAAAACAAAATCCCTTACTACTCAGTAAGCAATGAATACCTTTAGTTGAGGATACACTGTTATGACGAAAAACAGAAATCAATGGCACTCGTGCTGCGGGTCTCCGTGTACATCGTCGTAGCTTTTTCTTCTGTATCCCTCTAAATTTTTCCATGTTCACCTCACACTTTCCTTTTTTCTCTCTATATTGCGGCACGTTTGCCACTACTTATGGTTAGTTACGTGTTAGTTGCATAATTTGCATTTGTTTTCACGAAAGCTTGCTAATTGGGTACCATTATCCAACAGACGGATAACCCTTAGGGATAATCCTGATATTCCTTTCGATCCAAGCGATCGGGGATCATATGTGGATTGTTGAGTTCACTGCAATCAAGTTGTCTCAGTGGTAACGGCGTCAAAAACGGCGAACCCTTCAGACTTGACATTTGATCCCGGGTTACTTCGACCCTTTCTGTTTACATTTTTACAGTCCATCTGTATCAAACTCATTGTGTTGCGCGATTAGTGGTGCACTCTGGTGTTTTTACCAAATGATGTCAATATTTATTTTTGTGATTATTTTCAACGGTAAACAGTACACAACAGTAGAAATAAATCACTTGGAGCTTTTTTTGATTTTGAAGTGTGCACTCGTCATCCGTAATGTTAAGAAACCATCTGTATATGTGTATTGAAACAACTCTAGGAACGTTCGATAGCTAGCTTTTTGTTCTCTCAACTGTTTCCAGGTTAGTTGTTCGCTATCCGAGAAGTATTGTTAATTACAAAGCGAATGAAATAGAATCCACCGTCGTATTAGGGTTTCTTAATACATTGTCCTAGTGTATGATTGTCAGGAGTACTAAGATGAAACAGTTGAGTTTAGGTGGCTCGTTCATCCAGCCAAACAACCAGTCACTTTGTGGATTACTCATTTGCCTTCTTGCTTCCTCTGCATTGTCTTCACTTCTGTGACCGTTCTGTGGTCTGTTAACATAGAATTACAACCACCAAGTAAAACGGATTTCCCGATTGCACTGAAACCTTCATGCGCTTTAACTTTGAAGATCCCGACGATTTCATGCTGTCGCTATTCAGGGAGAACTGTGAGGCGTTGGTGCAAACCTTCATCTGTTTATTTCAGCAAACATATAGCTCAGACTGTCAGTTTTGAATGGGGTGTTTCACCGATAATTCCTGTACTCACTAGAGGAGACAGGAGCATTCATGATAATCAACGGAAAATTAATTTAATTTCTGTTACAAGTGAGATGTTTTCATCCGCCATAGTTCACCGACCCACTGCGTCCCAAAAATAAAAAAGGACACTATTTCTGTCTTGGGAAGGTGTGTGTGGGTTGAATGTCTACTCTTCCTCAGATTCTGAAACAGTGACGAGCGTACCGCCGACCAACAGTCGTTATATTTTTTGACCGGAAAGATGCGTTAGATTCAAGTGGATCAACTTACACTTTTGAGAATTCGACCAAGTATGTCCGCACACTGTCAACCCCATGTTCTAATGCATCGACGCTGATAAGAGTGTACAGGGCACTATGGGGCATATTCTGCACCTAAAAGTGTGCTTGTGAATTAGACAGATTCTTTTGTTCATTTTCGTGATGGTTGAAATAACGTGAGTGTTGGTGTTGATGGTCGGTTCAGAGTATCTTGAAGACAAGGTAATATCCTAGAGACCGAGAGGTTGTCAGATGGAATCGTCAGTTTAGCACAGTTCTTGAAAATGTGATTTGCAGTATCAAATTAAAAGGTCGTCTCACGAACGGTAAAAGTGTTGGGAGTGACATGGAACATATTTCGTCAGCTGAAGTCATCTTTGATGTCATAACTGTCATTTAAGTTTTTGTGAAATTACGCTTGAAACAGTTTTTCTCCGTGGCCGCGAAGCGTGGCTGGTTGAGTTGGAAAATATCAATTGTACTCAAGTCCTCGAGCACTGACGTTTCTGTTCAATCACACACATTAAGTGGCGTCAGTGAATAGGTTACGCAAGGTTAGGAAACGACGTTTGTTGGTGGGGTGCACACAAATTAGCGCACAAACCCTTTAAAATGCATGGATTTGAGTGGTTTGATTGTTCTCAGCAACGCCTATTTACCATTTGCTACACCATGTACTTTTTGTTGTGCCTCCACGTATTTGGCGTAAGTTTTGAAGTAGATCGTCTATGGCTTTGAAACCGAAGCTGAAAACGTGCATTATTAACTTAGGAACTGTGAATCGTGATTCTCTCTCGAGTTGAGAGCATCTTTATTCATCTGTGGCAGGAGTCTTCGTCTAATGCGACGCCGTGATGAGTGTTGTAGTTGTTTAACTCAAAGTAAGGAAGGCCGGATTAAAGTTGCCTTTCAAGT